>JACEFZ010015403.1:115000-227007 GCA_014155875.1 Cepaea nemoralis
TGAATTCAAGCGAGCGAACGATAGAAAATAAAATTGACAGCCAAAATCTTGGAAACCTATTAGTAGATGCGTCCTACCCACATACTGGTCCCCCAATCTGGCTACATTTCCATGGCTCGCAATGACAATTTCACAACGTTTTTTTTTCCTATGTGAATGTATCATGCACTATTGATGAGTGAAAGATGAGTGATTGGAAGGGCCTAATGTAAGACGGACCTGCGTGCCCAATTTGTTACCCTTTGAAAATAAAGTTCGTCCGTTGGTTCGTTCGTTCGTTCGTTCGTTCGTTCGTTCGCCATGCTTCTCCACAGATACAGTGATCCAGTATCGGTCTTGTATCGGTCAGTTTCGTAATTGTGAGCTCGGAGAGAAGGGTCGCCAGTCTCAGGATCAACCCCTATTATGACTTACGTGGCAGGTTTCAGTGTTACTATTCTTAGCTTTCCCGATAACACACAGGTGGCACAACAACTTGGAGTTAGAACGAATACTTGCCCACTATCAATTTTTGCTTGTGTTGTTATATCAACACCTGTGTGTTTATTGAACCAGTTATGTTTGAAATTGCAGTGACATCTGTGTTATGTTGTGGGTAAAAACATCAGATTAAAAATGAATACAGTACACGGCATCAGCTTTCATTCACATGTTAGAAATACGGTAATGTAAACGGCCGTTATTGCTGCACAAGCAAAAGTTATATGCATTGTGTGGGCTAAATAAAGAGCGCGGTTTAGCCGTCTGCCCCGCGCTCCGTAGGTTGTGGGTTCGATTCCGAATCCCGTCATTTGGTTCAGGAGTGCATTTTTCTAGGAAACTCCCGGGGGTCTTCGCTGAAGTTCGAGCCTTGTGCGACATTTTGGGCAGTACTTCCTGCAAAACGAGAAAGCCATTTGGGATAGCACAGAGTGCAATGAAGTCGACTTCCTCGCCTGTAAACTACTTTAACAAAACAGTATACGAATGTAGTGGTACGATATATATGGTGTATCTTTAATGACTGTGGTTTTTTTTTGACAATATTGCCTTTCCAAATTTTGTATTTACCTTGTATACAGCGTTGCCAGTAGTGGGTTGTGCTCAATATTTAAATCTCAAATCCCGAAACAACCAAATAAATCAATTTGATTATTGCTCGCTGGAATTTAGGCGACCTGGCGTGCCTTGCCAGTGAGAAGACCTGATCGTTCGGGTCCACATCGATTGACGGACGTCAGTCGCGGTGATCGGGCAATTCTTGAGCTACAGGCTACGATGGGTGACGTTGTAATATTCTGTTATGATAATTTGGCCGTGTCCAGCGTGTGTCGCGTGGTTACACACCCGATTCACGCGCCAGTGATCTGGGGTTTGTTTCCGGGTCCGGTCAAGGATATGCACTACTGACGAGCTCAAACGAGAGCGAAACTCGAGTATAGTGCTTCCACATTGACGTGGATAGGCCTTAGGTTCATACCAGAATACGATCAGCGTTGCCATTAGTGGGTTGTGCTCAATATTTAAATCTCAAATCCCGAAACAACCAAATAAATCAATTTACCTTTTATGTTGTACGAACTCCACAGAGGGTGAAGACAAAACTTGGAACGGCAATATTTTCAAAAATCCCAGTCATTAAAAATATACCCTATATAACTAATGGCGGATTGGCCAGGTTGTCACCTTGCCCATTGGCCAGTGCACCCCGTGGGACCCTGATGAGGTGGACCCCCTTAAACAACAGACAATATGTTGGACATGTTAACTGATGCAGTGCCGAAGGATACTATTTCGCCAAATGTGTACTCCCGTTCGGACAGAACAACGATATATCAGCATACTGGGGTCATCGTTTAATTCGTTTTGTTTCGTGGCATCTTCCGCAATTTCAATGCTCAGTGAGCGGAACTTGCCTTGTTTGGTCCGAACTTTTTGTCTGGCACTGAATCAATGAATGTCCTGTCAGTAACTTTGTCTTCCGGCCACCAGTATGTTTAGACTCAGCCGACCAATGCATCCGTCGTCAATAAATAATGAATAAAGCGCGTGTACAATTGTTCTTGCTTACTTTTCTTGCTGCTAATGCTGTTGCTGCTGCTGCTACTGTTGCTGTTGGGACTGCTATTTATTCTACCACTATTGTTACTACCACTGTTGCCACTTCTACCATTCCTCCTCCTCCTCCTCCTCCTCCTCCTCCTCCTACTACTACTACTACTACTACTACTACTACTACTACTACTACTACTACTACTACTACTACTACTACTACTACTGCTGCTGCTGCTGCTGCTGCTGCTACTACTACTACTACTACTATTACTACTACTACTACTACTACTACTACTACTACTACTACTACTACTACTACTACTACTACTACTACTACTACTGCTACTGCTACTGCTACTACTCCTACTGCTACTGCTACTACTACTACTACTACTACTACTACTACTACTGCTGCTGCTGCTGCTGCTGCTGCTGCTGCTACTACTACTACTACTACTACTACTACTATTACTACTACTACTACTACTACTACTACTACTACTGCTACTGCTACTGCTACTACTCCTACTGCTACTGCTACTACTACTACTACTACTACTACTGCTGCTGCTGCTGCTACTACTGCTACTGCTGCTGCTGCTACTACTGCTACTGCTACTACTACTGACTATTACTGCTACTACTACTACTACTACTACTACTACTACTACTACTACTACTACTACTACTACTACTACTACTACTACTACTACTACTTGGGGTGGGGGGGGGGTCACTTAGATGCTCCATCTCTCGCCATTTACTGGTTGTAAACACGTCGTATTGGCCTTCTCATGTGTCCCTCCTTGCTTGGATCCCGCATAAATCCACATTCATCATCATCATCATCATTTACCGTGCCGATAATCGTGAGCGATCACATTTCGCTAGAGTCTTGGATATGCTCTGTGTGTTTGTCTCGATTATACAAAGTGGCTAACCCATCCAGATATTTACTTCTCAGTCTTCCTCCTGGTCTTTTCCCCTCAGTCTTGCCATTTGTCACCAAGCTTTCCAATTTATTTCTTCTCATAATGTACCCAAAAATCTTCATAGCCTACGTCTCATTTCTCTAAACAGTTTGTTTTCAAGTGTTTCTTGTAGGACTGTCTCTTTGGTTGTTGTGTCGGTCCATTGTATTCTTTGCATTTTCCTCAAAAACCACATTTCCACTGTCATTATATGTTTCAGTTTGTCTGCTCATTGTCCACATTTAACATCCATGCACAATTAGAGGTTCTATGTTTCTAAGGTTCTTGTTCTCATTGCAGTTGACAACTTTTATAGGTCAGTATGTTTTTCCACCTTGAAATTCCAAATATCCTCAAACATGTTGCTTTATCTGTTGTTGTATCTTGAACTAACCGTCGTGCAAAGATAATCTTTATAATGTCTGCCTTGTCCAATCTTAGTGTTATAGCTATTGGCGCCATTGATGCCAACATGTCTATTCGCACGTTATCTCACACCCCCACACGAACAGGACAGTATATCCTTGTCAGTCATTGCAACCGGGAAGGTTAACCCGGTCAACAAATGCCCGCAGAAGTCGGATGTGTCAGCCTAACGGGGCAAGAACGCAGCTCTGCTGTAAACAGGCACAACGCAATCACGTCCGAAAGAACTCTCCGGATGAACGCAGCAGAAGAAGACGTCTTTGAAAAAAAAAAAAAGACGTGTCTCATGTTTCGTATGCACTCTCGCCACGCCTGTCCTTTGTGAACTTGAGACAATACTTACTGAGAATCAGACACTATGAAGACTCTGATGACTCGAGTACCTGCTACCCACCTCAAACCTGTAGTAATCTCATCCATCTCTACCCCCATACATGGGGCTGTAGATATATGAGCTTCATTCTGCTCAACAGCAACCTGCCCCTTGACTCTAGCTGAAAATACCCTGTCTGATTTCTTTCCACGATACACAGAACCACAGGGGTACACTATGGCGTCACCTCTCCCGACACCTGGATCCATCAGCTGTTGCACTTCCAGTTCTGCCTAACCGTTCATTCATTCAACATGTTCCGTGCAGATAAATGTGGGCAGTCATGTTTCGCCATCTGACACGATCATCAGAGTCGCGGATCAGCTCTGTATTCTTGTCCCGTCCATGCCATGTGGTCAAGCTATTTAGATATTTACTTCTCTGCCTTTCCCTTATTATTTCCCCATCAATCATGCCATTGTCACCAAATTCTCTAGTTTATATCTTCTAACACATTGATTGTCTGCGTCTAATTTCTCTTATCAGATTGCGGCTTTCATTTGCCTCTTGTAGGACTTGCCCAATGGTTGTTGTCTGTCTATGGTACTCTACTCTTTATATTCTCTACCTTTGGTGATAATAACCTGGTGGAAGCCGCTTCTGTGTTTGTCACTGTCAGTCTGTTGGTTCGCCCTGCGTATCTCCTTAACTGAGGTCACCTGCTCTGTAGTACCTTCTTACTGTGCCTTCCTTGATCTTCATCTCTTTACTCGGCTTCCTTTGAGATAATTTGTTAGTCGCGGTTCCAACTTCACAGCAACGGGTCGTTCCCATTATGCTCCGTTCCTGTGCCAGTCAATATCACACAAAATGCTCCTCACTGCCCCATGTGAAAAGTTGAACAGACAGGAGTTTCGACAAACCAACAGCCCGCACAGGTACACTGTGCATAATGCCGCCGCCAGAATGTCAACGCAAAAGTCCTCCACGAAAATTACAGTTCATCGTCGATGGAAGCGGCAGTCACTAGAAAACCAACAGCCACAAATTACTACAAAAGGCAAACGAATCAGTTCTTTGAGATCTTTCAGAATACCGTGCAATGGATTTAATTTCTCATGTATTACTATCATGTAGATCTTAGCCTGAACCAGTCCTAGTCTCACTTCACCGATGTAAGAACAAGCACATATCTCATGGTTATGACAGGGGTACATGGTGTGCAACCCAGCACTAATCACATTCCTTCATTCTCCGATGTAAGAACAAGCAAATGCTGCATGGTTCTGATGTGGGTACCTCGTGCACAACCTAAGACAAGTCGCATTCCGCCATTCCCTGATGTAATAACAAGCAAACGCTGCATGGTTCTGATGTGGGTACCTCCTGTACAACCCTGCACTAGTCGCATTCCTTCATTCCCCAATGTAAGAGCAAGCAAATGCTGCATGGTTCTGATGTGGGTACCTCCTGTACAACCCTGCACTAGTCGCATTCCTTCATTCCCCAATGTAAGATCAATCAAATGCTGCATGGTTCTGATGTGGGTACCTCCTGTACAACCCTGCACTAGTCGCATTCCTTCATTCCCCAATGTAAGATCAAGCAAATGCTGCATGGTTCTGATGTGGGTACCTCCTGTACAACCCTGCACTAGTCGCATTCTTTCATTCTGGAACCGTTCTTTGCTTCTGAAATAGAAATAAAGAACGGTTTCAGAATAAAGGAATGCGACTAGTCTTGGTTTGTACACAGTGCAGTTGATGCATAACTAATTCTGCCATGACTTTTGTGCAACTTGTCAATATGAATTACTAGCTGACCCGGCCCGGCTTCGCCCAGACTCTGGTGGGGAGCATCTCATTTAATTCATATAAGTAGTCATATAAGTTCTCGTTCCCGTTACCGACTATCTGTCTGTCTGTCTGTCTGTCTGTCTGTCTGACCCGGCCCGTCTTCGCCCAGACCCTGATGGGGAGCATCTCATTTAATTCATATAAGTAGTCATATAAGTTCCCGTTCCGACTATCTATCTGTCTGTCTGTCTGACCCGGCCCGGCATCGCTCAACTCCTGGTGGGGAGCATCTCATTTAATTCATATAAGTAGTCATATAAGTTCCCGTTCCCGACTGTCTGTCTGTCTGTTTGTCTGTCTGTCTGTCTGTCTGTCTGTCTGTCTATCTATCTATCTATCTGTCTGTCTGTCTGACCCGGCCCAGCCCATGGTGGAGACCATCTCATTTAAATTATATAAGCAGTCATATAAGATCCCGTTCCCGACTATCTGTCTGACTGTCTGTCTGTCTTGGGTAAATGTAGGAGGGAGGTGGAGGAGGGAAGAGGAGGGAGGAGGAGGGAGGAGACAGGAGGAGTAGGGAGGAATAGGAGGGAGGAGGAGGGATTAGGAGGAGGAGGGAGGAGTAGGGTGGAGGAGGAGGGAGGAGGAGGGAGAAGGAGGGAAGAGGAGAACGCAGGAGGAGAAGGGAGCAGGAGGAGGAGAGGGAGGAGGAGGGAGAGGGAGGAGGAGGAGAGAGTAGGAGGAGGGAGGAGGCGGAGGGAGAAGGAAGAGGGAGGAGAAAGAGGGAGAAGGAGGAGGGAGAAGGAGGAGAAGGATGGGGAGGAGAAGGAGGGAAGAGGAGGAAGGGAGGAGGAGGAGGGAGGAGGGAATGTGAAGGGAGGAGGAGGGAGGAGGTAGAGGGAGGAGGAGGAGGGGGGAGGCGGAGAGAGGAGGAGGAGGGAGGAGGAGGAAGAGGGAGGAGGAGGAATGTGAAGGGAGGAGGGGGGAGGAGGTAGAGGGAGGAGGAGGGAGGAGGAGGAGGTAGAGGGAGGAGGAGGGAGGAGGAGGAGGGAGGAGGCGGAGAGGGAGGAGGAGGAAGGAGGAGGGGGAGGAGTGAGGAGGAGGGAGGAAGAAGGAGGAGGAGGGAGGAGGAGTGATGAGGAGGAGGGAGGAGGAGGAGGAGGAGGAGAGAGGAGGAGGAGGGAGGAGGAGGGATGAGGAGGAGGGAGGAGGAGGAAGAGGGAGGAGGAGGAATGTGAAGGGAGGAGGAGGGAGGAGGTAGAGGGAGGAGGAGGAGTGAGGAGGAGGAGAGGGAGGAGGAGGAAGGAGGAGGGGGAGGAGGGAGGAGGAGGAGGAGGGAGGAAGAAGGAGGAGGAGGGAGAAGGAGGGATGAGGAGGAGGGAGGAGGAGGAAGAGGGAGGAGGAGGAATGTGAAGGGAGGAGGAGGTAGAGGGAGGAGGAGGAGGAGGAGAAGGGAGGAGGAGGGATGAGGAGGAGGGAGGAGGGGGAAGAGGGAGGAGGAGGAATATGAAGGGAGGAGGAGGGAGGAGGTAGAGGGAGGAGGAGGGAGGAGGAGGAGTGAGGAGGAGGAGAGGGAGGAGGAGTGAGGAGGAGGAGTGGGAGGAGGAGGAAGGAGGAGGGGAGGAGGGAGGAGGGAGGAAGAAGGAGGAAGAGGGAGAAGGAGGGATGAGGAGGAGGAGGGAGGAGAAGGAAGAGGAAGGAGGAGGAATGTGAAGGGAGGAGGAGGGATAGGGAGGAGTGGGAGGGGAAGAGGAAGAGGGTAGGAGGAAGAGTGGAGAGGAGGAGGGAGGAGGTAGAGGGAGGAGGAGGAGGGAGGAAAAGGGAGGAGGAGAGAGGAGGAGGAGATAGGAGGTAGGAGGAGGAGGAAGAGGGAGGAGGAGGGAGGAGAAGGAAGGAGGAGGAAGAAGGAGTAGGAAGAGGGAGGAGGATGGAGGAGGGAGAGGGAGGAAGAGGGAGGAGGAGGAAGGGGAGGAAGAGGAAGGAGGAGGAAGAGGGAGGAGGAGGAAGAGGGAGAAGGAGGATGGAGGAGGGAGAGGAGGAGGGGAAGAGGAAGAGGGTAGGAGGAGGAGGGGAGAGGAGGAGAAGAAGGGAGAAGGAGGGAGGAGGAGAAGGAGGAGGATGGAGGAGGGGAGAGGAGGAGGGAGGAGGGGAGAGGAGGAGGGAGGAGGCAGAGGGAGAAGAAGGAAGGAGGAGGAGGAAGAAGGGAGAGGAAGGAGGGAGAATGAGGAGAGGAGGAAGGAAAGGGAGGTGGAAGAGGAGGAGGAGGGAGGAGGAAAGAGGTAGGGGGAGGAGGAGGTAGAGGGAGGAGGAGGAGGAAGGAAAGGGAGGAGGAAGAGGAGGAGAAGGGAGGAGGAGGGTAGAGCGAGGAGGAGGAGGGAGGAGGAGGTAGGAGGAGGAAGAGGGAAGAGGGAGAAGAAGGGAGAAGGAGGAGGGAGGATGATGAGGGAGAAGGAGGCAGGAGGAGGAGGGAGGCAGGAGGAGCAGGAGTGATGAGGAGGGAGAGGGAGGAGGAGGGAAGATGAGGGAGGAGGCGGAGGAGGCGGAGGGAGTAGGAGGGAGGAGGAGGGGAGAGGAAGAGGGAGGAGGGAGAAGGAGGAGGGAGGAGGGAGAGGGATGAGAGGGAGGAGGAAGAGGAGAATGGTGGAGGGAGGAGGTAGAGGGAGGAGAAGAGAGGAGGAGAGAGTTCGCCATTCCGAATTCATACTCGTCTAGTTCTTCCCTTCTACACGACTGTAGATAACTTCCTTACACATAAAAAGATGAATTGTTATTGATATTGCCGTGGCATGGAGGAATATCAGCAGCAGAGTTGATCCAAACAACCAAAGACTGAGATCTACGGAGAGCCATGAACGCCTACGCCAGCCGGCACGGCACTTGATGATGATGATTGCCGTGTGACGATTCTGTGTAGTCACGTCATTTTCTTCCCTTTCCCTAGCGTTTTGGTTCGGGGATTCTTTCATCATCATCATCATATATTTACGTACGTATTTTGGGAGGGGGATGAGGGAGGAGGAGGAAGAAGAAAAAAAAACTATGACAGTTGACAGCTCTGGAATGAAAGGAAGGCGTGTAGAAAATTTCATCTCAATCGGATGGGCCGTTCGCGAACAAATAAAGGACATACATATATATTTACATATATATTTACATACATACACTTTGTTTTATAGATATAGATTGCAGGTTTATAAATTAGTTGTATGTCCTTCACATGACGTCATAATCACCCCTAGTATTTACTGACTGTGATATTTTGAGCAATTTGATGTTCGGTAGTTCACCATTGGTGTCTTAATGCCAGGCAAGGCAAAGCGGTCTGCTCCTACATCGGCTGCGGCCAACATCGATTCCGGTATAATGGGATTGTGAAATTGCGCTCACTACTCCTAAGCCACAGATGCCGACAATTGTAGATTAATAGAGTGTGTGTGTGTGTGTTTGTGTGTGTGTGTGTGTGTGTGTGCATATCCTTTACAGGACATCGCTGTCAACAGCAGCATTTTTCAGCTGATTGTTGATTTCTTGGCAAGATTACGCTCAATAGTTTGCCATTGCTTTTTAATAGAGTGTAAATGATGTAAAATATAGATGCCGACAATTGCAGATTAACAGAGTGTAAATGATGTAAAATATAGATGCCGACAATTGCAGATTAACAGAGTGTAAATAATGTAAAATATAGATGCCGACAATTGCAGATTAATAGAGTGTAAATGATGTAAAATATAGATGCCGACAATTGCAGATTAATAGAGTGTAAATGATGTAAAATATAGATGCCGACAATTGCAGATTAACAGAGTGTAAATGATGTAAAATATAGATGCCGACAATTGCAGATTAACAGAGTGTAAATGATGTAAAATATAGATGCCGGCAATTGCAGATTAACAGAGTGTAAATGATGTAAAATACAGATGCTGACAATTGCAGATTAACGGATTGTAAATGAAGTAAAATACAGATGCCGACAATTGCAGATTAACAGAGTGTAAATGATGTAAAATACAGATGCCGACAATTGCAGATTAACAGAGTGTAAATGATGTAAAATATAGATGCCGACAATTGCAGATTAACAGAGTGTAAATGATGTAAAATATAGATGCCGACAATTGCAGATTAACAGAGTGTAAATGATGTAAAATATAGATGCCAACAATTGCAGATTAACAGAGTGTAAATGATGTAAAATATAGATGCCGACAATTGCAGATTAACAGAGTGTAAATGATGTAAAATATAGATGCCAACAATTGCAGATTAACAGAGTGTAAATGATGTAAAATATAGATGCCAACAATTGCAGATTAACAGAGTGTAAATGATGTAAAATATAGATGCCAACAATTGCAGATTAACAGAGTGTAAATGATGTAAAATATAGATGCCAACAATTGCAGATTAACAAAGTGTAAATGATATAAAATATAGATGCCAACAATTGCAGATTAACATAGTGTAAATGATGTAAAATATAGATGCCGACAATTGCAGATTAACAGAGTGTAAATGATATAAAATATAGATGCCGACAATTGCAGATGAACAGAGTGTAAATGATGTAAAATATAGATGCCGACAATTGCAGATTAATAGAGTGTAAATGATGTAAAATATAGATGCAGATAATTGCAGATTAACAGAGTGTAAATGATGTGAAATATAGATGTCGACTATTGCAGATTAATATAGTGTAAATGATGTAAAATACAGATGCAGATAATTGCAGATTAACAGAGTGTAAATGATGTAAAATACAGATGCAGATAATTGCAGATTAATAGAGTGTAAATGATGTAGTAAACAATCACGTCTCCTTTGCATGACGCTGCTATCAACCCCATGTTCATTGTATAGGAAATTTTATTTTCATTAGTTTACCATTCCTTTCTGACTGAAGCCGGCTTCCTGGCCTAGCGGTTAGCAACTTTTCTCCGTAATCTCGTATACTCTCGTAAGTAACGTGACGACAGTGAGAATAAGTAGTGGTTCGATCGCATCGGTAACTTACGGGGTATGTGAGCCGGCCACTCAGAAAGCAATGGCAAACTAGTGAGCGTAATCTTGCCAATAAATCAACAATCATCTGAAAGATGCTGATGTTGACAGCGATGTCCTGTAAAGGATATGCAAACATTTTTTTTTTAGTCTGGCAAGACGGAGCAAGGTGCCAATCAGTCAGTCAGTCAGTCAGTCAGTCAATCAGTCACTCAGTCAATGCTGCCGGCTCAGCACCTTACCTCTATGTGTCAGTGAACGAATAACGGCCAGGCCCTCTTACCCGGGTATCCTTCATATCCCCCAGCTGAGAGCCTTCGGACAGGTATCTGGACTAGGCATGTAGCATGCTCAGTATCTCTCCTCCATTTTGTGGTAGGTGAGTATCGGCCCGGATCTCACGTCCGAGGGTTTATGGCTTTGAGGCGTTTAGCCATATCCCTCGGCTGAGAGCCTCAGAGTATGTGTCGGGACCAAGAATGTCTGCATTCGGGCGAATGATTTGATCTTTTGACTGCTATCCCTAGTCTACCTGCAGAGCAACAGGTTGTCTCTCTTAGTCTGGTCCTTAACCCAAGTCCTGTCCGACACATAGTTGTGCTTCCGTGAGCCTAGCTCTTGGGGTCATTGGGACACGCAAGCCCCCCCCCCCCTATCTTCCCCCACCGCGACAAGGTAGAGACACATCGGGGGGGGGGGGGGGGGGGGGACATTTTAGTTCAACTGTCTGGTACAGGGGTTGAACCCCTTTCCCCCGCATCAGCACACCGGATGTTTAAGAACACGTGCTCTTATCCACTCGGCCATGCTGACCTGCTGTAATACTATCTATCCGTTGGGTATGTTTTAGGAGACGCCGTAGCAAAGAGGTTATTGTGGGTGCTGGCCAAGACAGTGCTCCGGGTCCTGTCCTCAGCAGTGGCAGTATCGACTATTGCACTCATAATTATCATCATCATGTGTTGTGTTGATAAGTGTCGGCGGTCATGGGTCGCCATCTTGCACGATCACCAGTCTGGGATGAGGTCTGTGTGGGCGGTCATGGGTCGCCATCATACACGATCACCAGTCTGGGATCAGGTCTGTCTTCTTGTCCAGATTATGCCAAGTGACCAAGCCATCCAGGTACTTATCTCTCTGCCTTCCCCTTGTTCTTTTTCCATCACATTTGCCTGTTGTTTCTAAATTTTCTAATTTATTTTTCATCATAACGTGCTCCAAAAAAAAAAAAAAAAAAAAAAAAAAAAATTATCGACTGTCTACGACTAATTTCTCTAATCAATTTACGGCTTTCATTTAATTTTGGTAAAACTGTCTCATTTGTTCTTCTTTCCGTCCATGATGTTCTTCTCATTTTCCTCAGTAATTACATTTCCACCGCCATTAGATGTTTCTCAGCGTGTATGCGTATTGTCCATGTTTCACATTCATACAACGTACATTGTTATATAGCCACGAGACTACCATTTATATATGTTTAGTTCTTTGCTGGTGTCACTGTTAACGGATAAACGGATTAAGCCACAAAACCAGGAAAGAAAAGGGGGGGGGGGGGGGAGGAGGAGATAATCTTCAATTACTGATTGCTTTTACGGGACTTTAGCTGCATAGCTCCACATGCAAATATGCATTGTATCACTGAACTTTCGCTTACGTGTAACATTGATTCATGATATCAAACACGTGCATGCGACACCGATTATTCTTGTGCCGGTATAACAGCTGCATAACAGCCCACCGATCTCGCTGTGACATAATAGGTTAAAGAATGCTACCGATTTCATTTTTTGATTAAGTAAAATGTAAAACAGTTGAATTATATTCTGTGCAAACGCGGGGGATAATGTAAATTGACTCGCTGGGTGCACAGTAAAGCTGGCAGAGTCTTGCATAATTTGGATGACAGTACACACGTAAATTACAAGTGCCTCAGAAGCCTGAGTGGGTTTGCCTGAAGGCCAGGGACACGGGTAATAAGGAAGGCTAATCCACACACACACAAATCAGCCCGGTGCATTAGAAAAAGTAGCACGTGTATTGACTACACTCGAGTTCAAAGCGAGCGGACACCAAAATAATACACACACACACAAAAAACACGTCTGTAGGTAACTGTCATCTGGCATATACTGTCTATAGTACAGGGTGTATTTTTAATGACTGTGCAGTGTTTGAAGATCTTGCCGGTCCAAGTTTTGTGTTTACCCACTATAAAGGTCATGCACCATTATAGGTAAATACAAAACTTGGACCTGCAATATTTTTAAACAACGCACAGTCATTAAAAACACACCCTGTACCTTGCAGTGTAGTAGGGCATGGGGATCTTGAGCCTGAGGTTTTAAGGCCGCTTGGCTAGTGCAGTTGCCACGATCTCTACAGGTTAGGATTTTCCTTTTTCCCCCGACAGAAAGAAATCCACACCTCCCGAAGGAGAACCCGGCCTTCTTAGCCACTGGGCCAGCTGCCCCCCCCCCCCCCGCCCCCAGGTAACACAGAACATATTTTAAATGGTACATTACATAACTTTTGTTTATGTTGTGCAATTTCTGCAGTATGTACCTGACGAGATGCAGCGAAATATGCCTGGCAATAAATCGTGCAATCTATTGTTTGTGTCTTCTTTATTCATATCCAATACCTAAAAAAAAAAAAACCAACAACAACATTGTTTTGAATTCTGTGAGATTACAACATTGAAGAAAAAAGGTCCTCCATACTGAAGAAATAAACTCGAAGTTTTCACAGCCAAGAGCTAAGGTTATTGTCATGACGTTTCATATGTGTTTTTATTCATTACTGAAAATGCTATGCGCTCTCTAAAGTTCATGAGAGTGTGAGAAATGGTAGCATGTGTTAGTTCGAAGAAGGAAAATTCCCAACGATGCCTTCTAGAGGTAGATGATGTGCAACACTCCAGAACGAGGAACCACCCTCCATTGCCCTGACAGCCGGCAATTTATTGTGAAAGGCGGTGGTCACAAAAGCCTTGAGATCGTGGAAGTTAAGGGGAAACCACCACAATATTCCCCAAGAATAAGTTTATAGACATGTCACAATCGTGGAATGGAGGTTTGATCTAGTCATAAACTTCATCCCAGTTTTGTCTGGAGTAACCTGACATGGCTCGCATAAATTTTTGTACAATATAATCTACACAGGGAGGGGCGAGAGGGGCGAAAACGATCAGAGGAGAAAAGAAGCAAGTTATAGATATCATATCATCATGTACGTCAGTATGGTTGACTGGATAAGAACGCGTGTACTTACACATCCGGTGTGTGTTGATGCCGAGGTAAGGGGTTCAACTCCTACACCGGACAGTTGGACTAAAATGTTGACCTGTCGTCCTTGACTTGGGGACGTAATCTCAAGTACCTCTGAAGTCGGAGTGGGGTCGCCTGATGGCGACGGACACTGTTAATATGGAAAGTTAATCCACACGCAAAATTCAGTCCAGCACTACTAGAAATAGTGTGTATGGACTACGCTTGAGTTCAAAACGAGCGAGCGCAAAAAAAAAAATCATCGTCATCATCATCATCATCATCATCATATCATCATCATCATCATCATTATCATTATCATCTGCTCTTTCAAACGACGTAGGCGTTCATGTATCTCCATAGATCTCGGTCCATGGCATCGTGGCTCATGACAGTCCATACCGGACGAGCCTGCCCTTTGCCATTCATTCACGCCATTCAGTGCGACTGCATGATTTCTCGGGAAATAATGTGGCATTTTCACTTCGCCTTTTTCATACAAACGGAGGTCTTTTACCTCGGAATTAGACAGTTATTTCCGACCGTCAGAGCAAATGAGTGCCCTGCTCTACTCAACTTCAGAATTGTCCACTTATCCCGGTCCCTAGTGCTGCCATTGCCAAAATGTGGTCTTTGGTGCGGCAGTGTAGGCAAGACTATATTATGTTGGTCACAGTGGATCTTGTCGTCCTGGGCTGAACTATTATTTGCATCGTACAATGGATGCGAAACAGAGTGTGGCCTAGCTGGCAACTAAAGCGTGAAGAATCTTGTCTATCATACTCACCAGGGTCGCCTCCGACTACTAAGTTCGATCCCTGAATAGGGCTAGAACATTTTCCCAAGAGCCAATGATATCTACTGATATCACACAGTCCCCTTGCTCTCTAGGGTAGTGAAATCGGACACCAAGCCTTAACAGATCAGGGTGAAAAACAAGAGGTCCTAGCACGTTATAAATGCAACGGTTGTTGAAATGGAGGGCGGCAAAGCCACTGCCCTGGCAAAAATGTTAGGAAAAGTAAAACTATCCAAAAGTAGATAGAACCCATTTCCTTCTATGGGATTTGTCTAGAGCAGTGGTTCTCAATCTTTTTTGGCACATGCACCCTTTCACCATATGTTCATAATGTCATTTCCTCCCTTTCCAAAATATCATTTCCGTTTACCCCCCCCCCCCCCCCACACACACACACACACACACACAAGCTCACACATAATCCAAGAAAGGGGGACGATCGCGTTTTGTTGATCCTGAAGCCAGTTTGAGCCAGCCAATCTGTGGTCTTAATTCCCCACCCCTGGAAACTCTAAAATTCCTCTCTGGAAGGGTGGTGGATATTCCCAACCGGTTGAGAACCACTGGTCTAGAGCAAGTAAACATTACACAAATGTATTCTGAAGTTGGACACACTGACCCGTGAGGTGCACAATTAAGCGTGGCACACACCCCCGCTGAAAGAGGAACAAAGAAGAAATGGAAAAAAAAAAAACATGCAGCCGGAAAAAAAAGCATAAGGAAAACGCACTCGTGTCTAACTTACCTTGTGTCTGGTTACCTGTCGCTGTTGGTCTATTACAGTCTGATGTGTTTGGCTACCTGACGCTGTTGGTCTATTACATCCTGATTACACATTGCCTTGATGTGCCTGAGAAGGCCGTGGAAGTTAATTCCCTCTAACACAGTGGTTCTCAACCAGTGGGGAAAATTTAAGTTAGAGTTTACAGTGTTACAGCGGGCGGGCGGGCGGGGGGGGGGGGGGGGGGGGGGGAATTAAGATTATTTCAAGATCGCGTTGATACAGGAACCGATTACTTGATGTTGTATTTCCCTCCATATTTTACGATTCTGTACTTCTTATCCTTCTGAAATTCGTTTTATAACGTAAGTAGGAGCGCAAATCACGTTTTATGTAGACGACTAGACTTGTTCTAGTATGTGTTATTAAATTTAGTTTCCATGTTTACGTATACTGTGTAGGGGCGGGAGAAATTATAAGGAGGAAATACGAAGGAGAGGGGGGGGGGGATGACATTCTGAACATATGGTGAAGGCGTGCACGGGCCAAAAAAGGTTGAGAACCACTGCTCTAACACAAAAAGGTGACAATTTTATGAGCGAACGAGGGGTGGGGGCGTGGGGGGGGGGGGGGGGGGGGGGGGGTAAAATTACATTTCACAAATGCAAGTAGACTTGGGCAAAGACAAAAGAAGACATGATCGAGGAATCCGAGACGTTTGCAGAGGGAGCAAGTGAACATCGCATATTGTTTGTTGCATGACATTTTCGGGATGTTGCAACCAACCCCATAATTTATTGACTGTTTGTGATTTACTTGGCAGTGTTAGTTCGGTTCTTTGCCATTGGTTTCTGAATGACCGACGCCTCACACCGGCCAAATCAACGCAAAACGGTCTACTTCCAAACCGTCCGCAGCTGATTTCGATCCTTAGACTCGGTGTATCTTGGAATTATGAAACTGCGCGTCTCCCTATTCCCTAAGGCACAACTCCGGCTTGTCTTTAATACCATGGTTACATTAAATAATACCATGGTTACATTAAACAATACAATGGTTACATTAAATAATACCATGGTTACATTAAACAATACCATGGTTACATTAAATAATACCATGGTTACATTAAACAATACTATGGTTACATTAAACAATACAATGGTTACATTAAACAATACTATGGTTACATTAAACAATACCAGGGCTACATTAAACAATACCATGGTTACATTAAACAATACTATGGTTACATTAAACAATACCATGGATACATTAAACAATATCAAGTTTGCATTGAACAAGATCGGAGTCAGACGTTTAAAGTCTTGATGGATGTTAGCATGGTTGAATGGATAAGATCACTCGATCTTAAACATTCGGTGTGCTGATGCTGACGTGAAAAAAAGGGGGGGGGGGGGGTTCAACCCCTACACCGGTCAGTTGGACTAAACTGTTGATTTTTCGTATTTGACCTTGAGACGTAAATTACAAGTACTTCTGGAGTGGGTTCGCCTGATGGCGAGGAACACTGGTAATAGGAAAAGCTAATCCACACGCAAAATCATATCCAGTGCTACTAGAAGTTGCATGCATAGATTACGCTCGAGGTCAAAGCGAGTGATCGCTAAATAAAAAAACAAACTTGCAGTTGTTATTGCCAGGCTTGGCCATGGGAAGTTTAGTCCAACCATGGTATTGTTTAATGTAACCATGGGATGGGATGGGATGGGACAGCACACATGTGTATTTCCCATGGGACAGTAGCCATGTCATAGCAACCTGATCTACGTCAGAGCTACCCTTAAATTGTTTTATTTTTTACCTTTTTAAAGCTTTTTATCTGACTTTTTTCTTTATATATTTGTATCTGTTCTTTATCTTGTGGTGGGACACCGGTTAAATAAATAAATACACATAGCCTTTTATCATATAAGATTACATGTTCGTTCGTCACCAGCAATCAAAATGATAAAAGTGTGACGTGACTGGAAAAACGTTGCAGAGCACTTATCTACGTAGCAAAATTACGTGACACGCACTTCTAAGCAGTGATGTCAGTCGGACAGATTTCACGCTAGATTGGGCTACTTTTCAGGACTATTTGAGGGAAATAACGTGTTGGCAGGGTGCGGTTGATTGATTGATTGATCTAGGAAGCGACGTCACAGCATTCGGGGCATTCCCATAGGCGCTCCGTTCCCATCCTCAGTAGCCAGCGAAGAGTTCCAACACCAATAGTCATCTACTGTCATTTACTGCCAACATAGTACCTTGCGGTGTATGGCAGAGGGGTCTTTGAGCCTGAGGAATCAAGGCCGTCTGGTTAGTGCAGTCGCCGCGAACTGTGCATGTTAGAATTTTCTTTTTGCCCCCGACAGAAAAAAAATCCCACACCTTACCGAGGTATCGAACCCGGGTCTCCCGAATGAGAGTCCGGCGTTCTAGCCACTCGGCCAGCCGCCCCTCAACACCAATAGTACCAGTAACAATCTGATTATATGTCCGTCTCTCCTTTCCTCTGAGCGTCGAGCGTCGGCCAGATCCCCTCGTCATTCCTCGATGCCTCATTCTTGCCAGACCATGGTGATCCATTTGCGCCTCCGAGGTGTACTCGTGCTCCTACAAGGCCGCAAGGATGCCGTTTTGGGGGCTAGTTTTGGTAGCGTGTGTAGATGTTTGGTTCAGGGATTACCTGGATTAATTGAATTATTAATATTACAAACAGTCGTTCAGCAGGCAATTGATAATGTGGTGAATGAGCAGAGTGACTCAGAAACAGAATGAGAGTGTCAGAATGACACTGAATTGTCATTTTAGATTAAACTTTTTTGTTATAAAAATACGCTTGAATATTAAAATAAATACATTATGTCGTTTTATATGTCTGTTTGTACATACAGTCCTATTTAGTAGACACTAAACCTAAACTTTCATAAATTTCATAATTTTATTTGAACCGTATTCCATATTAATATTATAATGCGAATCCCATGGGATGACAGGCATAAATTACCATGAGATGGGATGGAATGGGACAGAAAAATATGTTCCATGGACAAGCCTGGTTATTGCTGTAATTTAAAGACAGTGCGATCTCATAGAAAAGTACTTCAGAAGTCGGTGTGGGTTCTCCTCATGGCGAGGGATACTTGTAACGGGGAAAACTAATCCGCAAACATCAGCCCATTACACTCCATGGTAGTGACACTACTAGAGGTAGCAGCATGAACATGGGTTACGCTTGAATTCAAAGCGAGTGAACGCAAAATAATTTAACGCCGTCTATGACAGCTGTAGGGGACAGAATTGTCACATCTCAACATGTGACATAATCTAGGATAAATAGCGGCAATACCACGATACCCCTACATTGTAATATCTCGCATATATTAACTTGTTTAAAGCCTATCTGTTTTTACTTTAACACCCAACTAAAGCAGCTGTTACTTAAAGTAAAAAAATAAACATGTTTGTAATGAAGTTAAAATTGTAACATTGTGGGATAGAATAAGTCAAAATATTCACTGGGATACAGTTTTAAAAATTAAGTTGCATGTCCTTCACATGACGAAGCAGTCAACCCCAGCATTTTCGCTGTTCGTGATTCCTGGGCAAATTTTACGTTCAGTAGTTTGCCATTGCTTTCTGAACGACCGGCACCTATACCTTTTTCGAAAAAACCAGCACCGCTGTGTTTCGAATCCAGATATACGGGCTCACAAATCGCGTTCTCAAGCCCTTAGCCACAGCAGTAGGTTCGTGAAATAACTGAATTAGGCAAAAGGAGTTTAGAAAAGTATAGCTTTTAACAGATTGAATGCCAAACAAAACAGTAGGTTTCAACCAAACACAAATAGATGGCAAAAAAAAATGGGAAGTACGGGTGTATCACACTTAAGACATAAAAGTTGTTATTATGGTATTCGATTCGATTTCACCATTACCCTTACTCTGTTCAACTTCAATGAGAAGTTATAGTTAGGGTCCATCATCGGTTCAGAGTGATAGCCGTGTGATTGAGTCAGCCACAAAAGCAGCTTCCCACGGTTTTACCCTCAAAGGCTTTTTAATCCGAAGGTGATTGTTGTCCATATGGGGTAATGCACTCATAATATGGTAGCAGACATGTTGTATTATAACGCAGTGACAACATTTTGGTGATACATCAGCCCATGGCAGATACGGGATGTCGCTTAAGACGATTAACCATCTCATTGCACTTAATCCGTTAACGAGTAACTAAGGGCAGTAAGTAATTTTATTTTGCGCTCGCTCGCTTTGAACTAAAGCGTTGTCCATACATACTACTTCTTGGACCGAATTTTGCGTGTGGATTAGCTATCCGTATCAACAGTGTCCCTCGCCATGAGGCGAACCCACTCCGACTTCAAAGGTACTTGTAATTTACGTCCCCACGACAAGGACACAAGGACGAGCGATCAACATTTTAGTCCAACTTCCCGGTGTAGGCGTTGAACCCCTTACCTCGGCATCATTATACCGGATGTTTAAGAACATGCGTTCTTATCCATTCGGTCATGCTGACCTGCGACAGTAAGTAATGTATAGAGATCTGGCCATTTATTCCAGAAAACACCAAACAAAACGGGAAACCGAACTACGAGGGTAAGTTAATAAGTAAGTCACAAATGGCTGTAGAAAGATAACTAACTAGGATAACAACTAGAAACCAGTTTATTTTTATACATACATTGTCCCTTTATTTCTCAACATAATTTCCACCAACATTGATGCACTTAATCCATCGTTTTATCAGTCCTCCCAAACTGGCTGTATAGAACGGTGTGCTATGTTTTCATTTACCTGCCATCCCACAGAACTGTGTGACTTTCTTATTGACTCACCCTCGTAAGGGCGCTTTAAGGGAAATCGCTAGGGGCTAAGTCCACTAAAACCCCACCGTGGCGGGAGACATTTTGCGAATGACGCCGAAGTTGAATGTGAAGTGAAAACGCGGTTTAGAAAACAGAGCATGCAGTCTGCCTTAGCAAGTTACTGAAGATTAAATGGCAAGACAAGATCCCAGACACTGAAGTCCTAGAAAGATCGTCCATGCCCAGCATCCACACTCTACTAATGAAGAATCAGATTCGCTGGGCTGGTCACTAGACTCGCATGCCAGATCACAGGCTCCCTAAACGAATTTTCTACGGCGAGTTGCGTTGTGGTAAACGCTAGTAGTAGTAGAGGCTGGCGCCCAGACCCCACTTTCAGACTCCAGGCTGAAGGCTGATAGGGTTTATGAAGGAAATATGGGTAAAATGGCTCCAGAACCTGGAGGCTGATTTATGAAGGAAATATTTTTGGGCGGGTGAAATTTTTTTTTCGGCGTGTGGGAAATTTTTCGTGGGAACGGGTTTTTTGACGCTGCCTGGTGGGGTGTAAAAGTAATTAAGGTAAATGTTTAGTTGGTTCTGGAAAGCGAAGGGGGAAAGTTATTTTGGTTACGTCTATTAGTATGTGTAGTGATAAACAAGGGTGTGATGGGTCGTGGTTATACTCGAAGTAAGAGGTGGTGGCGTAGACATAATGTGTATGTGTAGTGATAGACAAGGGTGTGATGGGTCGTGGTTGTACTCGAAGTAAGAGGTGGTTACTGAACAAGGAGGTGTAGTTGGTTACTGAACAAAAAGAGAGTTGTAGGAGTCTGACACAGTAAAACACAGAGACAAAAGTAAAAACAAAAAAAGTAATATATTCAAGTGTTTTTTATTGGTATACAACATCAAACTACTCTTTAAAAAAAAAGGGTTTACGACCCATACATTAAAAAAGGAGTACGACCCCTAAAGGGGGTCAGTTGGTTATTATAGATAGATGAGTGGTCCTGTAGAGGTCTGTCGTGCCTGTGGTTATTAATAATAGAAGGTGAATGGAAATGAATAGTAAAATCACCTATGAATTAATCGATGGTAATTATTACTAGTGGGGGAATGGGTTCAATAATGAAACAATCAGGGTCGTGTAATACGAAGGCATCCTCCCGTCTTAGGGATAAAAGAGGCCGCCGGGGTGGTGTTATAGAGGGGTCTGGTAAAACTAAGGTGTTGGCTCGCCGTAGACTGGAAGGGGACGGTTGACGTGGAGGAGACGGGTGGGGTGGTGTGGTATTAATAATATAGGGAGGGGATGGTGATCTGACTCTGACTGGGTGGGGTGGGGTGATGTATGGAGGACTCCATCTTAGCAGTAGTGGTGAGGGTGGGGGTGTCAGTGGTTGCTGTCGCCGACGGTGCCTTGCGGGCCCGCAGAACACGACGTCGGAAGAAAGGAAAGGCTATCCTGATCAGATCATCAGTTGTCAATACGACTCGCATCACATCCCCGAGATGGGCGTCGACAACCTCTCTGAAAGTATGACCCATACACGTATGAGCCAGCTGGTTGGGCTGGTCCTCCAGGCAACCAACACAGTAGGTCATGATATTCGTCTCCAGCTCCGTGATGGCCGACTCAATAGTGTCACGAGGATTCATTGTCTGTAACAACCAGACATATATATCTATACTTGACTATATAGATATGATAATTAAACAACTATACAGGTGGTAATAGAACAAGAAGAACAGTAACCACTACATCACCCTGCTAGTGCTACATATAAAAAAACAACTCAGCAGTTTTTTTTTTGTTTTTTTTTGTTTTTTTTGTTTTTTGTGTGTATCACAACATGGAAACCCCAACCCTTTTTTAACCAATTAAGGGGGTGAGAGGGGTGATGAGGTCACAAACTGATGTCTTTTTGATAGGATCTTTTACCACGTGTTCAGGGTTATGAGAACTTAAAAAAAAGAGTTGACGAATACACATTGCCAAGTCAGCAGCTGTGGTACCGTGTGCACAAACCAGACAGTGTATAAATACTAGGCGTCCCTTGTAACCAACTACTCTGTCCTTGGCGTCTAGAAGTATCGTTCTCTGACAACCAGGTACTATGTGGCAAGACAAATACGGTAAGTTGGTGATTGATAAACCTATTACATAGTCGTTATGTGTCTCCAAGTACCTTAATATTATAAACCTAGTATAATACAATAGTATATGTTGCTAAACATATATACCTTAAGAGACACGTCACTTCTTCATATAGTATACTAGGTTGTGCCGGAGTGAAATAGTGCTGATAGCTAGAGCATAAGGGTATAATAGTAGCATATCACATACGAATTTTAACGGAGAAGGTGAAAGTGTGTCCTGTAGAGTCTACATAACCGTTATCGGTAGTAATATACGGTCTACATGGGTACATATCAGATATATAGTTATTATGTAAATTATGTATATCTATAAGGGTGTTATACTACCTTAATCTTATCTATGGTTGTTACAGATACGTATGCCCAAGAAAAACTAATAAAGGACCTATGGAGCCTACTAAGAGCAGAACCAAACAGTTATTGTAGGGGGTGTCTTAATACCCCGCAAAATCAAGAAGCCGAGAATCCCTTTGCTCATTCATGTGATGATGGTGAAGGTGGTAGCTTTGCGGACCTAGTAACGGTTCGACTACGGGATGTGTTAACACAGCACTTCACTAAAGACGAAATAATTACATTAAGCCTGAGTAGAATTGAGGAGACCATCATTGATTATAATCATCAAAACGAAACTTCAGAACCATCCCCAGCCAGGAGTGAAAGATCAACGTCACCGACATCATTATCCTTCAGTCAATCCACACTGGTGGATGAGTATTAAACCTTTTCTAAACAAAGAAGAAAAATTTAGAGGGGTGATGATAGAAGCGAGGTTGGTAGATAGTACCTCATTGGTATTCTTTTTCTTTTTTTTTCTCAGGCTGTGTTTCACACTGACTACAACGTACTATAACAGTCAAATGAACACTACTGACACGAAGAGCACACGTCGTAATTGATCGCACTAGTGGTAGTGCAAAGAAAAGACTGAATATCATCAACCACAACAAGAAAAGATGTCTACTCAGCCACTAGACCAGTCTCTAGGTGTGGTAAGAGACGTGGTTACTAAAAATTATACACTGAACAAACAGAGGGCAGTCAAGAACAGTCTCAACAGATGTGCACATCCCGCTGGTGTACTCATTAAACATAACAATGCCGGAAAATGTGTTACTGTAACATTCGATAGCCCAAGGCACTATGACTCATTCCGAAACCAGCTGTTTAGGTATTACAACAGACACCCCATCGAAACTAGACAAGACCAGACTGGGTCACCAGTGGAAGACGTGTTTACAACACCACTGGTGAAGATTCACTTATATCTCACGAAAAGAAAGCTACTCGCCCAGGGACAGGTTGACAATATTACCGCATGGTTAAAAATAGACTTTATCGACCTTGAGAAGCTCGCTACAGACAGTCATGAGTAGACAAAACAAACACCACGTCTGAGCCTACTGTGCATACTCGGTAACAGGCGTCAAACAGAGGGGTCAATGACCACGTTATAGGTCGACTACTCATTGGTGCCTACGTACAAAACATGTCTAAACATGATTTGGGATCAGTTTGTGATATAGGTCGACTGGTTCTAGATATAACTCGTTGAAAACCGGTTTAATTTGGATGTTATTTACCCAACCAGTGGTATAAAAAGCCGAGGTTGGTAACACTCGCTTATTATAAACTAAAGATGACTACAGACCGAACAAGTGTGCCTGCTAACTGGGTCTATATGACTCGAGGTGGCGAGAGTGTTAGACAAGTGGGTACTGGTACCAAGGCTGTGTTTGTCTCGTCGTACAGAGGTGCGACTACGTTGCATATAAGGAAATTTTTTGGCGAATCCGATATCAAGTTTCCGACTAAAATAGGGATGACACTTACTCGTCAAGAATATGAACAGATGATCGGTATGCAGAGTGAGATTCTAGCTGAGCTTTGATCGATTCACAACCAATCAAGGTAACCAACCCAAGCAAGTCAAACAAGTCAGTAATCAAGACAATCATACCACTAATCATCTCATCCAAATCAGTAATCAAGACAATCAAGTCAGTAACAGATGTGGTCAGACGATACCATATGACGATGCAGCTACCTCATATGTCTATGATATTCAACAGGATACTACACCATCATATGTCTACGACACTCAGATTACAACCTTCAATAACCAAACAGGGGACCAGCAACCAACCTATTCCTATTAGGACAATCTTATACCACTGATCGACCCCCGAAAGAAGGCAACAAAGAGAAAAGGTCTATAGAACACAACACCATTCATCACTGTTCATTTATGTGTATGAAGTAAAAAATAAAAAAATAAATAAATAAATAAATAAATAAAATTTAAAAAAAAAATGGTTTGTCTTTTTGTTTTTAAAATATCCATGATGTCTCTTGATTATATAGGTGTGTACTTGTCTGTATGTGTACTTGTCTGTATATGTCGGTGGTTGTGTTTACATATGTGTCTGTGTCTTTGTGTGTGTGTGTGTGTGTTCATAAAATTATTAAACTACTATGGTTCATTGGAAAATACAAAATATCAACTTACCAAATCACCTTGATCCAAGTTAATTGTACAACAAGTCTGGTAGCAGTGCTGAGTACGTTCAGTTGTGGAAAATTCAACACCTCAGATGGTACTAAAAGCGGATTGTTTCAAGTCGATTGTAGAACACACAGATTCTACTATCTCAGAGTGAGTAGTCTTTGGTTGTGGAGACTCAGTTCCATAAACGACTTGACTTTATACAGTTGTAAACGATACTAAGGTCATGTTCCCACCAGAACCAACAGGAAAACTTAGTCAGCAGAATACCACATAAGACATCTGCTGTCTGATGCAAACACGACCTCAGAGAAAAAAAAAAGTAATTATGTTGTTCGTAATCTCCAAAAAACGACTACCAGGTCACAGCCCTGACCTCGATCAGTGACTATACCGTGAGAAGTACCAGCACCCACGACTTTTCCCACCAAAACACGACAGTGACTTACACCTCTAAATTAAAAAAAAAAAAGGTGATTCAAACATTGAATACTAGGTCATAACCTTGGCCTCGACGAGAAAGTATTGCGTGAGATAACACCACCGAGTTATTTTCCCACCAAAACAGATAGCTCTGGGAAGTAGACATTGTTTTGCCGGGTGGGGGTAAAAATGCTGACTGTGCTGTATGCTCACTCAACCAATACCGTGTTTTTGGTGTGTCTTCAAATACTTTTACACTCAATAGCGGTAGGGGGAGGGGTATGTCTGGTGTAGGTTTGGAAATGTGGGGTGGTAGCAGTATTAGGTGTGGGTAGTTCATGTATAAATAACAGAGTCTCCTGTAAGCCGTCATTCTGATTCAGTCTACAATACCACAACAACTCTCAGTAGTAGTGATGTCGGTGGTATCCAGTGCTGGATTTTTTTCCCTACTGAATAGGTTGTTACATTCAAACCAACTATCAGTGTGGTAGTGTAATAATCAGTATTATACTATTATTGTACTAATACTACCTTACTGGTGAAGTGTGATATGAATTATCATGGTGTCGATGTACCGATAACTAAGGCTATGTGATAGTGTCTCACAACAAGAACTCTTGAACTATTACAACAGAAACTGAGAAGTTGTCGACACCAGTCATACAATGATGGTAAACACGTGGGTACAAACCACAATTCACCACACACAGGATTGCACACGGTTGGAATTATCGTGGTCTTGATGTAGTACTAGACCATGCTCACCTAAAAACAACACACATTTGGCTGAGGTATTCAGACATTCCACTAAGACTACTACGTGGACCCTTTTACCAATACGACGTGTTTCATCAATATGGCCACCAGCTCTACTTTCAGGTGTTCAGTGTGTGATACAACCTTTTGTGATATGTATCAGTTCACTCACCACATTCAGAGCATTCATGAGGGGAAAGACCAAATACATACCTGTCAGTTATGTAATAAGGTGTATAATACGATGACTGGACTAAAAAAACATAAACGAACACATCATCAACCATATATGGATACATCAATTACTTCACCTACCTCTACAACGACGATGATACCAACAATAGCATCATCACACCAGCTGAACACACCCCCTGAATATGGTCAGATTCCTCGTAATATAAGTCAAGTACCACACCGCTACCGATGTTCAGTGTGCGACAAAGCCTATTGTGATAAGTATACCCTTAATCGTCACATTCGGATCATTCACGATACGAAAGATCAATCATACTTATGTCATATCTGTGGACAACGTTTTAACAGAAAAGACAATCTACAAAAACACAAACGAATACATCATCACCGGTCTATGGATACATCAGAACCAGAGACAACTACCGCTTCACCATCAGAGACAACACCACCAACAACCTCGACGACACCACCAAATGAAATCAATATAACTAACACTCAGATACAACCAGACGAGAATATTCTTGAACACTTGGTAGAAGACGAAGTGAGCATCTTAGCAGCCGGAGAACCAGAGACACTACACATCCTTCCATCGGCTATTCAACAAATATATAGAGAAAATTGGGAAGCTATCAGGACACAGCACAAGATTAACAAGTATTTATCGACATACACCTTCTTTATTAGCCCGGAGATACAATACCCTATCAACTGGACAGATACGTTGTATAAGATTTTCAATGCTCAAATTAGTCGCTTTAAGCTCAACTTTAGCTTTCATCTAGTGTTACGACATAGAGAAACACAAGATCTTAGATTCTATCATGCATCATTTAACAATTCTTCTGTTTTAAAATTTCCAGCGTTAATTAATAATAGACATGACTTTGACGCCTTCCTTACAACACTTCACGAACATGACATTCATTCCTACGCCATCCAACAACGTTCAGACACCAAATATACACTAGAGACAGTAGCTGGCATTTGTTTTTACCTCTTTCATATCCCTGAATTTCCAATAGGTTGTTGGTTAGGCGATATACCACTATATATTACACAAAACAAAGCCATCAACACACTACAACGTATGCCGAATAACAAAATGTACACAGATAACTATTGTTTCTTTAGATCCCTAGCATTATTCAAAGGCGGGAACATAAACAGACTTCAGAAACACACCAAATGCTTAGTTAATGAGTGGGCAGAACATCAGCATATAGAGTCCATACGTAGTTTTCCTGGTATTAAACTACTTCAACTCATCAGTTTGGAACAATGTTTTGGTATTAATATAGATATTTTCGAATACAATGAAAACCAAGCCTTAGTCCCAAAACTTAGAGGGAGTGGGAATTATGAGACCACATTAAGACTATTATTGTTTAAAGACCATTTTATGTATATTAAAGATATTGACAGCTTAGCTCGCTCATTTAATTGCCCACAATGTGGGAAATTATGGCCGAGATGTAATAGAATGGAGAGACATTCGAAGACATGCACTGGAGGGGAAACCAAGACTCGGTATAAAGGAGGGGTCTATAATCCAACAGAAACAGTATGGGAATTAATTGCAGAGCAAGGTATTTCGGTTGATACAGCATATGTGTACCCATATAGGATTGCCTATGATTATGAATGTTATTTTTCTAGATCCAAACTACCTAACGACAGCGAGTCTACTAAATATTTAACAAAACATATTCCAATGTCCTGTTCAGTAGCATCCAATGTACCTGGGCTTGAGAAGCCTGTTTGTTTTATTTCAACTGGTGATCCCCAAGACTTGATTAATAGAATGGGTGATCATCTACATGCAATAGCATCGAAAGCATATGAATGTTTGCATGATAAATTTAGTGGAGTGTATAGAAAGTTGGGTGAGATGAATCAGTCAACGCTGACGAGTAAGTTAGATGGGTACTTACAACAGATCCCTGTGATAGGATATAACTCTGGTAAGTATGATTTAAATATGATTAAGCCATATTTGATCTCATACTTTACTACATCAGAAGGGTCGTCGATCAAATATGTAGTTAAAAGAAATAATAATTTTATGTGTATTGCCACTGATCAATTGAAATTCCTAGATATCAGTAATTATTTAGCAGTAGGATTCACCTACTCAAAATACTTAGCGGCGTATGGTGTCGAGGAGACCAAGGGCTATTTCCCTTACGAATTCATAACAGATTTAGACAAACTAAAAGAAACAAAGTTACCACCTCATACAGCTTTTTTCTCAAAGCTTAAAAACACTAACATTTCCGAAGCAGAATATACAGTTTGTCAGAAAGCTTGGGTCGATAATAAGATGACTACATTAGAAGACTTTCTCGTGTGGTATAATAACAAAGATGTTCAGCCATATATCAAGGCTTTAGATGCACAAGGTAGTTTTTATACAGAGTTAGGTGTAGACATGTTTAAGGATGCCATTTCTGTCCCAGGGGTTACTCTAAAGTATCTCTTTAAGACCCTCCCCAAGGAGGTAGTATTCTCGTTATGTTCCAAGAAGGAGGAGAAGTTACACAAGATGTTACGAGCCAATATAGTGGGTGGACCGAGTATTATTTTTCATCGTTACCATGAGGCCAATCAGACCCGTATCAGAGGTAATAAAGCAGTAAAAAGTATTAAAGGGTATGATGCGAATGCTTTATACCTATAGTCTCTTATGCAAGATATGCCATCAGACTTCCCTACTATTAGATATAAAGAGGATGGGTTCAAAGCCCATAAGGTAAACAAGTATATACAAAAGTGTAGAGCATGGTTAGGGTGGGTTTCTCATACCCAGAACATATCCTTGAAGACACAATTTAATGGGGGTGAAATGCGGCTAGGCGATCGATATATCCGCGTAGATGGGTGGGAAAAGAAGAGTAAGATAGCTTATCAATTTCATGGGTGCTTATTTCACGGTCACCCAAGCTGCCCTCTAACCAAGGGAAAAACTATTAACCCTGTCAATAATAAACCACTGGTGGAGTTATTTAAGAAGACACAAGAGATTCGTGGTTATCTGGAGACTGTCGTTAAAATTACAGTAATAGAAATGTGGGAATGTGAGTGGGAGACCCTAATCAAGACTGATAGAAATATTAAAACATTCATAGACACGAATTTTCCATTCGTCACACCATGGTTTGGGCGCTTCCCCATAACAATGACTAAGATTCTCGGTGCTGTAAAAGATGAGAGTTTGTTTGGGTTGATAGAGTGTGATATCCACGTACCACCCTCTCTCAGAGACCATTTTTCAGAAATGGCACCTATCTTCAAAAACATAGAGGTGGGTAGAGAGCATATAGGTAAGTTTATGTGTGAGTACGCTGAATCACATAACTTGCTTACACGACCACGTCGCACATTAATAGGTAGTTATATTGGGGAAAAGCTCCTGTTGACCACACCATTATTAAAATGGTATCTGGAACATGATCTAGATGTCACTGAAATATATCAGGTGATTGAATATAAACCTGTTCGTTGTTTTAAACAATTTGGGGAAACAGTGTCTGATGCCAGATGTGAGGGAGACAGACACACCACCGAGACTATTACGGCAGAAACTATGTGTGTAGTTGATGTCTGGTTCTATTTGTGTTCATGTGTGTATGTCTGTGTATGTGTGGTGATAAACAAGGGTGTGTGTGTGTGTGTGTGTGTGGTTGTTGTGATGACAGTAGTAATGCTAGGAGATGTGTTTGTCTTTGAGTGTTTTTGTGTATTTGTTTATGGGTGTGTACTTGTGTATAGTTGTGATGACAGTAGTAATCCTAGGCGATGGGTGTGTCTTTGTATTTGGCTGTCTTTGTATTTGTCTTTGCAGTAGGTGTGTATTTGTGTAATTGATTATGGGTGTATAGTTGTGATGACAGTAGTAATAGTATGGGTGTGTCTTTGTGCTTGTCTGTCTTTATGTGTATGTCTGGTTGTCTTTGTATTTGTATGTGTGTTTGTGTTTATGTATTTGTTATAGACAAGGAGACTCGTGTAGACGCTGATATATCGCATAGAGGAACAGTTCAAGCACCTGGAACCGTATTGACACCGGGTGATCTGCGGGCCCGATCGACATCACCATTTACACCCCTTACCACCATATCCTTCTTTATAAGCTTTTCGGTGAAGAACCCACCCTTGCAGTTACTACCACTTATAACACCACCCCGGCGGCCTCTTTTATCCCTAAGACCGGAGAATGCCTTCGTATTACACGACCCTGATTGTTTCATTATTGAACCCACTTTGTTTTTACTTTTGTCTCTGTGTTTTACTGTGTCAGACTCCTACACCTCTCTTTTTGTTCAGTAAACAACTACACCTCCTTGTTCAGTAACCACCTCTTACTTCGAGTATAACCACGACCCATCACACCCTTGTTTATCACCACGCATACACATTATGTCTACGCCACCACCATATACCCATGAGTAGAACGACCCATCACACCCTTGTTTATACATCACTACACCACGAACAGACACATTCATATATGTAACCACCATATACCCATCCCATGAGTAGAAACCACGACCCATCACACCCTTGTTTATACATCACTACACCACTCATACTAACACATTCATATACGCCACCACCATATACCCATCACACCCTTGTGTATACATCACTACACATACACATTCATATATGTAACCACCATATACCCATGAGTAGAACGACCCATCACACCGTTGTTTATACATCACTACACCATGCCTAGTGAACACATTCATATACGCCACCACCATATACCCATCACACCCTTGTTTATACATCACTACACATACACATTATGTCTACGCCACCACCATATACCCATGAGTAGAACGACCCATCACACCCTTGTTTATACAGCACACATACACATTATGTCTACACCACCACCATATACCCATGAGTAGAACGACCCATCACACCCTTGTTCATCACTACCCATACTAATATACGTAACCACCATATACCCATCCCATGAGTAGAAACCACGACCCATCACACCCTTGTTTATACATCACTACACCATGCCTAGTGAACACATTCATATACGCCACCACCATATACCCATCACACCCTTGTTTATCACCACGCATACACATTATGTCTACGCCACCACCATATACCCATCACACCCTTGTTTATACATCACTACACATACACATTATGTCTACGCCACCACCATATACCCATGAGTAGAACGACTCATCACACCCTTGTTTATCACCACACATACACATTATGTCTACACCACCACCATATACCCATGAGTAGAACGACCCATCACACCCTTGTTTATACAGCACTACACATACACATTATGTCTACACCACCACCATATACCCATGAGTAGAACGACCCATCACACCCTTGTTTATCACTACCCTATACTAATATACGTAACCACCATATACCCATGAGTAGAACGACCCATCACACCCTTGTTCATCACTACCCATACACATTATGTCTACGCCACCACCATATACCCATGAGTAGAACGACCCATCACACCCTTGTTCATCACTACCCATACACATTATGTCTACGACACCACCATATACCCATGAGTAGAACGACCCATCACACCCTTGTTCATCACTACCCATACACATTCCTATACGTAACCACCATATACCCATGAGTAGAACGACCCATCACACCCTTGTTTATCACCACGCATACACATTATGTCTACGCCACCACCATATACCCATGAGTAGAACGACCCATCACACCCTTGTTCATCACTACCCATACACATTATGTCTACGACACCACCATATACCCATGAGTAGAACGACCCATCACACCCTTGTTTATCACCACACATACACATTATGTCTACACCACCACCATATACCCATGAGTAGAACGACCCATCACACCCGTGTTTATCACTACACATACTAATAGACGTAACCAAAATAACTTTCCCCCTTCGCTTTCCAGAACCAACTAAACATTTACCTTAATTACTTTTTACACCCCACCAGGCAGCGCCAAAAAACCCGTTCCCACGAAAAATTTCCCACACGCCGAAAAAAAATTTCACCCGCCCAAAAATATTTCCTTCATAAATCAGCCTCCAGGTTCTGGAGCCATTTTACCCATATTTCCTTCATAAACCCTATCAGCCTTCAGCCTGGAGGCTGAAAGTGGGGTCTGCGCGCCAACCTCTACTACTAACGCTCCCAAGGCGGCCAGAGGAAACGCTTTAAAGACACTCTGAAAATCTCACTGAATGCTTTTGGAATTCATCATGACACCTGGGAGACTGCAGCCAGAGACCGAAATTCGTGGCGTGCATCTTTACGCAAGGGTGCAGTCACTTGTGATGCAACCAGGACTGCAAGAGCTGTGAGGAAAAGACAGAACAGAAAAACCACTGCAGAAAATCCTCCTCCAGAAACGTCAAGCATTCTTTGTCCACATTATCAAAGAACATTTCGAGCCAAAAGGCCTTATCAGCCATCTTAGAACTCACGGCTCCATTGGATGAAATGAATGGTCATCATCATTCTTGATGGACAAACAACACTAACACACATACATTAACTTACCCTCGTACTAACCTCGTGCAAGAGAGCCTTAATGTGGGATTGATCACAATCATCATCATCATAATCGTATATGATACATGTCCCAAAGCATAAACCTGATATGGGTAAGTGATGTGATACGGCCAACACATAATATAGGTCTGAATGCACGGGGCACTAGGTGAATATGGGTATATGTTGTGATACGGCCATCACATAATATAGGTCTGAATGCACGGGACACTAGGTGAATATGGGTATGTGACATGATACGATCATCACATAATATAGGTCTGAATGCACGGGACACTAGGTGAATATGGGTATGTGACATGATACGATCATCACATAATATAGGTCTGAATGCACGGGACACTAGGTGAATATGGGTATGTGACATGATACGATCATCACATAATATAGGCCTGAATGCACGGGACACTAGGTGACCAGTCTTTTCCTCTGTTGGCGGACGACGAACACAGATATCGAACCCTCGTCCGATCCCACATATGATATTATCAGTATAGCTCCCTGTCAACTTCACTAACGCGCCTGCTTATCATCATCATGTGCAATGCCCATTGGCCTGAGTGGTCATGGTTCGCTGTTTCACATGGTCACCAGAGTCATGGATAAAGTCTGTGACTCGAATATGCTAAGCATTTCAAATATTTATTGCTTTGCTTTCCTCTGTTTCTTTTCCTATCACTTTTGTCAGATGTCACCAAGTTTTCTAGTTTATTGCCTGCTTGCTTGTGTTCGTTGGCCTGAGCTCCAACGCGAAGTCCTGTATGTCGGATTAAGGCATCCTGTTGCCCAACATTAGTGTGATGTCATACAGGACCTGAGGTATGCGTGAGTATCCGTTGTCCCATGTCTGGCTTATTGGTGTGCAGACTGGTGGTTCCTCGCCGTACAGGCAGACAATCTCCGACTTCGGAGGAATCGGCGATCCTACTGACTTTAGACAGGACCCCGAAGGGACCTGTTGCCCAGGACGCTCGACGAGGACGCGTCAATAGGTCTTGGCCAGTATATAACCCGGCCCTGGTGCCTTGGAAACACCTCTGCGTCCCTTCTAGTTTATTTCTCAACATAACGTTCCCAAAAAATCTTGACTATCCGCGTCTAATTTCTCTAACGAATTTATTTGTTTCTTGTACAACTGTCTCTTGTTCGTTTTTCTGTCTGTCCATGGTAATCTTTGCATTTCCCCAGAAACTAAATGAGGGTCTAACAGGTTAAAATCAATACAATTTTCCTAACTCGGCTGGTGTAGTAACGATTAATGCCGAGCATCATTTACTTTGTTCTGATGCATCAGAAAAACTGAAAAAGGGGGGGGGGGGGGGGAGGTGGCGAACCATTTTACACATATTGAAGGGTACCGGGTGATTGGTGTTATACCCACATTTGCCTAGACCAGTCGGCCCTCGATGGGTGGTTTGGTAAGTAATTCGTTTTATTTTCCATGATATTTCCTGACACCCTGTTTAGGCTGTGTCGACCAGTGAATCCATGCCAATTAAAAAGAAAAACAACAACCCCGCATTGATAGGGATTTGAACACATGATCACTGGACAGGCAGGTAAGGGCGCTCAGCCACTGCTCACATAACAGAAAATCAGTCAGTCGCGGTTACAATTTCATGGCAAATAGTCGCCCCATCATGTTCCATTCCTGTGCCTGTGAATATCCCACAAAATGCTCCTAACTGCCCCATGTGAAAAGTGGAACAGGCAGCAGTCTCGAAAACCCAACAGCCCGCAAAGCATACTATGCACAATGCCGCTGCCAGAATGCCAACACAAAAGCCCATCCAGAAAAATACAGTTCATCGTCGATGGAAGCGACTCAGTGAAATGGACAAGTGAAACTATTTGAACAAAGTGCAAATACATTGAGTCCATTGAATAGTAGCGCTGATTCTTCTATAAAAATATAAGACAGCATCAAATACCCATCATGGCTATAAACGGTCCTTTTGTTAATACGTATTAGTTAACTGGAGTCACAAAGAGCAAATCTGTACCGCCCACACATTCATTGCTGGTGAGATATTTCACAAACCTACAGCCCTTACGCCGGGCTCTCTGGTCTAGGGGTTACACGACTTTCTCCGTAACCCCGTATACTCTCGTGAGTAACGTGCGCGAGAATTGGTTGGTGTTCTCTCCGCGTCGCTAACTTACGGGGTATGTGAGGCAGTTGCTCAGAAAGCAATGACAAACTACTGAGCGTAATCTTGCCAAGAAATCAACAGCCAGTTTAAAGATGCTGATGTTGATAGCGATGTCCTGTAAAGGATATGCGAACCAAAAAAAAAAAAAAAAAAACAGCCCGCCATGTGGCGAAGGAGTTACTGACGCACTTCACAATCCCGCTTACCGTATTCGAAATACAGCTGCGATTTGGAAGCAGACAGCCTTGCGCTGGTTTTCTTACAATGGTATGAGTGCCTGTCAATGACAAACAACTGAACCAAGAAAGTAAGCTTTCCAAGTAATCACAAACAGCCAAACAATTATGGGGTTGACTGCGATGTCCAGTAAAGGATATGCTAGTAAACTTTAATTGTTTAATTATCCCATACAGCGGGTTTCACAATTTTTGAGTGATTGGCTCAGCCACTTTCCTGTAGGATAGTTGCTCACACTCTAGTAAATGTTGCATGTTATTTACAGGAAGTTGGGATAATCCCATGTTGATGTTGCAGGCAAGTTCACTTTCAGTAGTTTGCATTGCTTTCTGAATTAAAAAAAAAAAATTTTGTCTGATTTTTTTTGTTTTTTTGCGCTGGCTCGCATTGAACTCAAGCGTAGTCCATACACACTATTTAGTGTTGATAGACTGAATTTTGCATGTGGATTAGCTTTCCCTATTAACAATGTCCCTCGCCATCAGGCGAACCCCACTCCGACTTCAGAGGTACTTGTAATTTACGTCCCTAAGTCAAGGACGACAAGTCAACATTTTAGTCCAGCTGTCCGGTGTAGGGGATGAACCGCTTATCTCAGCATCAGCACACCGGATGTGTAAGATCACGCGTTCTTACCCATTCGCCATGCGGACCTACAGCTTTCTGAATGAGAAGTCAATTTTAAGTTCAAGTGAACGGTATAGAGAAAAATCCCAATACCATACCGGCGAGCGCGATTAACCCCTCGGCTTATCTGACCCCTTAACACTCTAGCAGTTTCGAAATGTAACCCTCCTTTTCTTTCATTCTCAAAACGCTCGTGACAGCAGGAAGTGTTAGTCAATCGACAACACTGGAGACATCGTGGGATGCAAGGTTGTTTGTCCGAAATATGACAACTGGATGGAATCTGTCTAGAGGAAGCGCATCTTACACAAATGCATCTCGAAGTCGGACTTACTGACCTTTAGATGCCTAATTAGTTGTGGCGCACTCAAGCGAAGATGAAGAACATTCCCAAAATGTTTGTGCTGGCACGTCTGTGCAATCAATCAAGTTACTACAGCCGTTTGTCTATAATATATGTGAACAAAATAATACGCACGAACATGTTTACTTACACACATTGTCTTTAGAATCTTTTACTAAAAAGTCGCTTAAAAGTCGACAGGGTCGACTTCATTGCACTGGGTTTTATCCCATATGGCTCGGTCTCTTTCCGCAGCACGGAAAGCGTCGCACAAAGCACGAACTCCGTAGCTTTTAGCGACGACCCACAGGAGTCTCCGAAACATTTAACTCGTAAGCCGAAGGACGCGGCCAGGTATCGAACCCACGACCTTCGGAGCACGAGTCAAACAGCTTGACCACTTCGCCACAGAGACTCCCTTTCGGGATGCTACTATCGGGGAACACAGCAAGATAACGCAGTTTTGAATGGAGGTTTCTTCTTCTTCTTCTTCGTTCATCCGGAGTTTTTTTTCGGATGTGATTGCGTTGTGCCTGTTTACAGCAGAGCTGCGTTCTTGCGCCGTTAGGCCGACACATCCGACTTCTGCGGGCATTTGTTGTCCGGGTTAACCTTCCCGGGGGTTTCTTAGGACGTTTGACTCTCACTGTTGTGGTGTTATCCCCCATCCCAGCTGGTCCATATAGAACAGCCAAAGATCCTGGTCAGCCCTCAAGGGAAGGCAGGGGCAGACCATGGGCATTCCCCGCCATCCAAGGAGGCTTCCATACTTGCAGAGCCGATACATAGCGCTCTGGTACTGGGCTCACCCAAGGAATCGTCACGTCCTGCACATGGCTGCTTAGCCTCACTTCCGTATATTGGGCCTTCCGTTCACCATAGGCTGTTCTTCTGGAATCCAGAAGTATGCAGTCTGCAGATGACATCCACACAGTGAGCTTTCGATTCGGACTTTCCATATAATGGATTTGCTATCCAAGCAATATTCCATTTCGTGCCACTAGGACACTTTTCCACCTTTTATGAAGTCCACACAGTGGGCTTTTGATTAGGACTTTCCACGTAATGGATTTGCTATCCAAGCAATATTCCATTTCATGCCACTAGGACACTTTTCCACCTTTTATGAAGCCCACGCAATGGGCTTTTGATTCGGACTTTCCACGTAATGGATTTGCTATCCAAGCAATATTCCATTTCGTGCCACTAGAACACTTTTCCACCTTTTATGAAGCCCACACAGCAAGCTTTCGATTTGGACTTTCCACATAATGGATTTGCTATCCAAGCAATATTCCATTTCATGCCTCTGGGTCTTCATGCACCTTTAAATGTCAACCTGTATGCAGTTAAAGTAAGCTGCGGTCAACTTTAGCTTGTTGATATCTCCATAGAGCTTGTCCTCAAATGAAGCAGGTGTGGGCCAAAATATCTTTCTCTGTTCTGCATACGTTGGGCAATCCTGCAGCAAATGTTTTGCTGTCATTTTTCCAGTTCTACAATTACATTCATCGGTATCTCCTATCTTTAGTTTATTGAACAAGTGGTATTTCAGCCTGTTATGTCCTGTGCGCAGTCTGAAGATTGCTACTTGTTCTCTTCGGTCGAGTTTGTAATATGCATCATCCTTCTGATGGCCTGGATGCTCTGATTCCCATTTGGTTCTATAAGTGCTTTTTATCAACCTCTTTGCCTCATTATAGGTTATGTCTATGTCAGGCTGTGGTAGTCGTCCGCCCTCTTTTGCCAGTCTGTCAGCCTCTTCGTTTCCAGGTATACTGCAATGTGATGGGATCCACTGTATTACAACTTTTTTGGATTTCTGGCATAGACCATGGAGTGCTGCTCTTAGGTCAGTTAGTTCTGCGCTGTTATTGCTCTTCAGTATTGAGACAACTGACTTTGCATCTGTGAAGATAGCTATTTGCTTCTCTTTATTTTCCTCCATCAGGAGCATTTCTGCTGCAGTTTTCAAAGCCTCTACCTCCGCTTTGAAGTTACTTGAAAATTTTCCAGTTGCCATTGAATGTGTTTTTTTCACTCCATTTTTTAAATTTAGGAGAATTCCTCCTCCTCCATTCTCTATTGAATTTTTGGCTGATCCATCTGTATATGCATGGGTCCAATTCCTGCTTGGGTAATGTTCTTTTATATAGTTTAGGGTTATTTCTCTTCTTTCGGTTTCATGCAGAGTGTTCTTTTTCTCAATACCAGGAATGTTTTCTATCATCTCAGGCAGTTGCTGCTGTCTCCAAGCTGGGAACTTGTGTGCATTGTGTATGGGCTTGACTGTTGATATGTTAAGTATAGGATCTGCCCTAATCCTTCGTTTTGCAGTTTCTACAAAGTTGCTACGCTTCAGTCTTCCCTTTCCAAAACCATTAAATCTGTTGTACATAGGGTGGTCTGTCAATCTTCTAAATTTTTCTGCTTGTTGCTGGGCTCTGCTATCTCTTCTATCCTGCATTGGTTGTAAACAAGTGATCTTTTCTAGTTCATTAATAGGCGTTGTCTTCAGGCTTCCAGTTATGATTCGCATTCCTTGGTTTTGGACTCTACTTATTTTGTTAAAGTTTGACTTAGCTGCTGTTGCCCAAGCTGCAATGCCATATTCCAGTACTGGCCTCACCCGTCCAGTATATAACTTCTTGAGAACTTTCTCATCTGCTCCCCACGTTGTACCAGCAAGCTTTTTCATGATTGCCATTCTCTGCCTTGCTCTTGTTCGATTTTTCTCAACCTGTGTCTTCCATGTCAGGCGACGATCAAAGGTGACTCCTAGATAGTTTGGATTTTCTTCATGGCGCAATATTTTTCCATTCAATACCAGCTTAGGTTGCTGAGTTTTATTTGAGAGGGAGAACACTGTGCATGTTGTTTTCTCCTCACTTATCTTCACTAGCCATGATTTTGACCAGTCCTCTAGCGCTAATAAGGCTTGCTGTATTCTGCTGTTAGCTGTACTAATATATTCTTCAGATGTCCATATGGCTAGGTCATCTGCAAAGGAGGATGTGTGTACTCTGGCTGGAAAATTTTCTGTGATGTCATTTATATATGCTAGGAATAATGTTGGTGAAAGAACTCCTCCTTGGGGGACACCTTGCTCCAGCAGCATCATTTTGCTTGTTTGTCCTTGTACTTTTGTCCTGGCAGTTCTGTTCTCAAGGTAGTGGCTGATCCATTTATACATTTTTCCACAAACATGCATGTTTTGCAGTTTTACTTTCAGTCCTTCCTTCCATACTTTATCAAATGCTTTTTCTAAATCTATCCAGACTGCTAGTGTGTGCTTTTTCTCTTGGAAGGCATCCTCTATTTCCTGAGCTATATAGGTTATTTGATCTTCAGTGGATCTGTACTTTCTGAATCCTGCTTGGTGTGGTGTTAAGAGTTTGTTTTCTTCCAGATGCCATGTTAGCCTGCCATTGATAATGCGTTCCATTAATTTTCCTACACAGCTAAGTAGACTGATAGGTCGATAGCCATTTGGTTCTTCCAGGTCTTTTCCTTTCTTTGGGACTGGTATTAGTATAGCTTCCTTCCATGTCTGTGGGACTATTCCTCTCTTCCAGCTGTTATTTAGGACTGCTAGTAGTTTCTTTTTTGCCTTGTTGCCTAGTCCTATTAGCATTTCATTTGTGATTCCATCCTTTCCTGGTGATTTCTTTTTTTTTAGGGTATTCATTGCCTGTTCCATTTCTTCCATTGTTAGATTTGCCATCATATATTCTGCTGCTGTCTCTGTATTTCTATGATGTATCTGTTTGTCTTTGATTGCTTTCTTCTGTTCGGTTGTAATATCAATGTGGTTTGCATTTGCATAGTGTTCCATTAGTGCATTTGCAGCCTTTTTTCCTGTAAGCAAGGCATTTCCTTGTTTAATTGTTATTTGTTTGTTTCTAGGTCCTTCATTGTTCATGGCTTTCACTAGTTTCCATAGTTTGTTTCCATCCCTGTCAAAATTCAGGTTTTCTGTTTTTTCCCTCCAACAATCTCTTGTTGTTTGATTTACTGTTCTTTTATATTTTGCTGAGATGGCTTTGAGAGAGATATTCGCTTCAATTGTTTGTTCTCTCTCTGCTGTCTTCCTGGCATCTTCAACTTTGTCCTCCAAACTTTGTAGTTCTTCAGTCCAGTATGGTTTGTAATTTTTCCTCGCTCCTCTAGGAATGGACTCAGTGGCTGCCTGTATTATCGCTCTGTTTAGACTTTCCACCATTTGCTTTATGTTGCCATATCGTGTATTTATGTTTTCACAATATTTGTCTGTTAGTATGGCAAATCTGTCCCAATCTGCTCGTTTGTAATTCCAGCGGGGCAAGGGCGTTTGCTCCTGTGGAACATACTCCATATTCATTACAAGCTTGATTGGTCTGTGGTCACTACCTGCTAGTTGGTCCAGCACATGGCGATCGATTTTGTGGAGGATGTCTCCTGTGCAGAAAGCTAAGTCTGGAGTAGAAGTGGTAAGCCATCTTCTGGAGTAGAAGCTCGGTGTGTCATCCGCTTTGTTGAGTAGATGGAGATTTGAGTCTATTTCCCAGTCCTCCAATTCATCTCCTCTTTTGTCAGTATCTGGGTATCCCCATCTTTCTGAACGGCTATTAAAGTCTCCGACAATAATGCAGTTTGTGTCAGTTATTTTCATGTTTGAGAGTGTAAGGTCCTTATCTGCTGGGCTATACAGATTGTAGATTCTTATTTTCACGTCCTTTATCATTATATCAACACCTATAATTTCTGTTTGGTTGTCAGAGATCACAGATACTTCGCTGCAAGGTATTGTATTTCGTGTAAGTATTAGAACTCCTCCTTTATGTCCTTCGCGGTCGAAACGTGTGGCCTGATATCCTCTGACTGAAAATTTGCGATTGGCATTGAGGTGTGTCTCTTGAATGCATGCCACATCTATTCTATCTTTATGAAGACGCTGTGTCAGGGATTCTTTCTTGTTATAAACTCCTTCGGCATTCCACTGTAGTATGTTGAGTGTCCTTGGTATTTGGTCAATAGCTCTTAACCTACTCCTCTGTGCCTTGACTCCACAGCACAGGGGAAGGTGACCACCAGTAGTCATGGGTGGACCCCCTCGAGGCAGGGGGCCCGGCACTATCACCGCCTGATGGGACTTCACGGGATTAGCACCATAACGATTAATTTTCATCTGTGGCATCATGAAATGATAAAGTTACGTTGCACTTCTTTGTCAAGCTTGTGGCTCAGTACATCCGATTTCGACAAGCACTTTTCGGGATGCTTTCCCTAGCCTTTGACTGTCCCCAGTCTACCTACAAGGCAGCAGGCTTGTGCGTCACTTCGTCTGGTCCCTCTCCCTTGACCTGTCCGACATGGGTGACCCTACCAGTAGCAGTGCTACCGTCGGCATAGCTCTTGGGGTCATTGGAACGCGCAAGCCCCTCTACCTCGTCAAGGTGGACGCACGGCAGAGGGGTGAATGGAGGTTTGAAGTATTCCAAACCTTCATCGCATTTTTGCCTTGTATAGCCTAGCATGGCATGTATAACTTTATATACAATATAAGTGAGACAGGGAGGGGGAGAATGGGGTCGAAAACGATTAGTTTACCCATGTCAATGCTGTACCCCACTGAACATCAGTCATGGCCCACAGGTCCAGATTGGAAACCGCTGACTATTGACAGGTGGACAAATGGAGACAACTGTGTCAAGCTTTCTTGAAATGGTACATAAACATTATCTCCCATGAATATTATTATCTTTCCCATCAGGCCCACGTTAGACAATTTATAATGATGTTTTTCGTTGCGATCGTTCGCTTTGAACTCAAGCGTAGTCCATACACGTGTTACTACTTTTAATGCACTTGGGTGATTTTTACGTGTGAATTAGCTTTCCATTTTACAAGTGTCCCTCGACATCAGGCGAACCTACTCAGGCTTCAGAGGCGCAAGCAATTTACATCTAAGGACGAAAAGTCAACATTTTAGTCCAAATTTTTTTTAGTCCGACCAGTGTCGGCGTTGAACCCGCTACCTCGAATGTTAAAGAACGAGCGGTCTTATCCATTCGGCCACACGTGACAATCAGTCTAGTGCACTAGAAGTAGTGGTTCAGTTCAAAGCTTGCGAGCAAAAATGGAAACAAAAATAATGGAAGACATGGTTCCTGGTAGACGAGGAAGGAGTAGAAAGCATAAAGATGGACACAGAACATTGCAGACACCCGTGGCTTTAGGATGCAGGAGGCAGGAAAACTGGCAAGAGATCTGGAGACTTGTGGATGCGCCGTGATGCGAGCGACGTTCTGTAAACACTTGCTATATGATTATGATGATAACCGTATATATTATATATAGCGCTTTTACACTCTTTTCCTCATTGCAGTTGAAAGCTGATGTTTTGGTTTTGGTCAAGAGTACAGTATGTATGTCTGTATGTTTTACACTGGTAATTTACACGTTTCTGTTTGTTACGACGGCTCTGTAACGAATGGGTTACGAATACAATTCGTAATCTCGCATACCGCGTTTGAAACACAGCTGCTGGCGATTTGGAAGCAGACAGTCTTGCGTTGGTTTCCATACAATGGTATGAATGCCGGTTGTTCAGAGAGAAATGGCTAAGTACTGAACGTAAACTTACTCATGAATCACAAACAGCAAAAAAAAATTTAAAAAAAAATGCAGGAGTTGACTTCTACGTCATGGAAAGGATATGCAACTAAATTAATGTTACACTATCGAAAGAAGAGAAAAGATAAATGACCGGTGTGATCGCTATGGGAAGTTTTTGGTATATGGTGCTAACCCATATTGTTAATCCAATCGATGCTCACTGGGGAATGTAGTTAATATGACGTCGGAAGACATGAATGACAGCAACAAAGACACACTGAAAATCAAAATCTTTTTCTCAACTTTATTAAAACATATAATGACCGTGTACTAGGATGTATGTCAACCAGGCATCACAATCAATAATGAAGAGGAGTCAAACCGTGGTCAGCGGATGGTTCAAGGGAGATTAGATCCGGGCTGGCCGTAGCAAGGCAGAGATTTAACAGTTTGAGAACTTGTGGCATGGCACTAGTAAAGAAGTTAGAAATAAAGGATATCTTTATCTTCTGCGTTCGTCCAGGATGTTTGTTTTTGACGTTATTACGTTTTGCCTGTTTACACCAGAGCTGCGATATTTATACCTTTCGGCCGACACATCCGACTTCTTCAGGCATTTGTTGACGGGGTTAACCTTCCGAGGTAATTAAAGAATATGAGAGCATGCATCTCTCCTGTGGCAACATATTGATATGAATCTGGGACAATTTCGCAACAACCATAGGAAGAATGTTGGGTCCTTTGAACTCAAATGCTACAGAAGAATTCTTGGAGTATAGTGGATAAAGAAAGAGAAAATATTGAAATTTTACGGGATCTGAACATCGAGGAAAACTGGCTACTAGGCAGTATCATGTCTCGAGGGATAAAATACGGGGCGTTTTGTAAAGTCTCACTACACTTTGTATGTAGAACAAATTTGAGGAAAAAAAAATTATGTCTTCCATTGATAAAACGTTTGTTTGGGATGCAAAGAATTACTCCAGCAGACAACAGCCATTCACTTCATATTGCTTCACAATGGACCGCGGAGCAGCAAATTATATGTAGTTCATTTTTCAAATTTGTTCTGCATACAAAGTGTAGTGAGACTTTACAGACACCCGGTACTTTGGCTATATTAAACACCACAGTACCCGGGAAGGTTAAACCGGTAAACAAATGCCCACAGAAGTCGGATGTGTCGGCCTAACGGCGCAAGAACGAAGCTCTTCTGTAAACAGGCACAACGCAATCACTCCCCCCCCCCCCCCCCCCCTTAAAAAAAACCCTCTCAAGATGAATGCAGAAGAAGAGGAAGCAACACCACAGTGGACTGGAAATACCAGTGATGGACCTCTTAGTTCCTAGGAGTACAACAGAGCTTGACCACACGAAGGTGGACACAGGGCACTGTAAACACGAGGTGGGAGAAATGGGAAGAGATCGAGGGGTATTCGGCAGGCCGTGATGAGAGAGGCGTTCTGCAAACATGATGATGGTGATGAACCCCCGTAAGGTTGGGGCGGTCGAAAACGTATATTTATTTATTAATCACCTACTACCAACAACAGCACACGAGAACCACTGGACGAACAAATACACATCTTAAATTCTTGTTGAGGGACGAAGGAGTGACATATTTCTAAATTACCCATGGACCAGGTTAACTGATTAGAGAAATTAGACGTAGGCAGTGACAGTGTTTTTGGTCACGTTATGAGAAGAAATAAATTGGAGAACTTGGTGACAACTGGCAAGATCGAAGGGTAGAGAACAAGGGAAGGGCAGAGAAGTAAATACCTGGATGGCTTGGCCACATTGTATGGTCGAAACAGGAACGCTGAGCTGATCCACGACTCTGGTGATCGAGTGAGGTGGCAAAACATGACCGCCCACGCTTACCGGCATGACACAAGATGATGACGACGATGGTGATGATGATGAGGTTAACAGATTCAGAGTAAACAATAAGTAGGTTTGAACCAAACAAAATTGGATGGTGGAACATTGGGAGTGGGGTGTATGTCACAGTTATGACTTAAAAGTTGATAATATATAAGCAGCCATGTTATATTATATATGAAATTAAAGGGGCTTGAATATAGAAAACTACTGTATATGAGCCCATGGCAGATATGAGAAGTCGCCGAAGACGATTAATCATCCCATGGCACTTTAATCAGTTAATTGCACCCGAAGGCCTAAGCACAACCAAACAACTGCTCCGGCCAAATTCAAGATGAAATAAAAAAAAAAAAAAACCGGCAGTGGACATGTAGTTTCTGAGGAAAATGCAAAGAATGCCATGGACATACAGAAAAAGCAATGACGTAGTCCTACAAGACACAAATGAAAACCGTAAACTGATTAGAGCAATTAGACGGAGACAGTGACATTTTTGGTCACGTTATGAGAAGAAATAAATTATAGAACTTGGTGAAAACTAGCACGATTGAGGGAAAAAGATCAAGGAGAAGACAGAGAAGTAAATATCCGGATGATCGGGCCACATGGCATGGTCGAGACAAGAAGATAGAGTTGATCCACGAGTCTGGTGTTCTGTGAGATGGCAAATCATCAGCTGCCCACGCTTCTTGGCATGGCATATGATGATGATGATGATGATGATTGTCGCGTAATGTTGACTATTTTGATAGACAAGGATCAGAAATAGCAACCAATAGACTTTCAGAATTACGAAAGACTAATCACTGTTGAAGAAAAGGCCGAAGTGGCTCGAACTAGGAAGTATGATTCGGAACTGTCCCAGGAATGACCAAGTCTTCTGACAGTGTTCAGGCACAGATAGGTAAAGCGAACAACCGTACTAGGAATAATTCTAGACAGTAGGCTTAAGGAATCTGGCGACGAATGCCTGCAAAAATTAAAGAGCCCCCTTTAACTGATCCGCTCTCACAACACGGAGAAAGAGTACAAATATAAAGTTACAGCTTGCATTCCTTCTCTCTCTCAGTATCCTAATATTAAATTAGAGTATAACAGCAACAGACTAAGTATGCTTCTGGTATCATATATAACTTAATTTATTTAAAACTGTGTGACATGTGAAAGTCTGTTGCCTTAGTGTGTAGGCAATCAAATCCTAGACTAAGTTGGCAGGCTAAAGGTGTCAGCCGAGGTGGTCTGTCACTTAGCTCAAGACTTGGGTTCGGCTTGTCAACTCGGGTGAAGTTCCAGTTCAGGTTGCGGATTCACTCTCCGGCAATAGACATGGTGCTCACGACCGATAAGTATGCGTTGCTGCTGGTTGCTGGCTCATGGTACCACCAATGAAGGTGCAGAACTTCTGGAAGTTAATCAGAGAGAAGAGAACCGGTGAATGCTTGTCCTACACGCGGTATACACTCATTGCACACCTCACTCTCAGTCTCATATTCAGACACGACTAGCATCACAAGACTCTACCTCTGTCACAGACACATCACTAGCGATATGACAACAAAATGACAAATGGCTAACGTGTACAACTGCTATTTTCCTTAGCCACATATCAATCTCATCAGACTCAGATGCACCTGTATTCCAGTCTACAGACACTGACCCATCCATGTATATTTCTAAGTCTGAGCACACTACAACATTCTTACAATGATGCGTTCACATATATTATAAATCACACCACTTACATTTAACACTATGAAGTGTACACAATGAGTATGAATCCCACAGATTACATTTCACTATGAAGCACGAACATCGATTATAAATCACACAGATTACATTTAACTATGAAGCACGAACATCGATTATAAATCACACAGATTATATTTACTCGACAACGTATCACCATAGATTATGAATCACAGATTACATTCACATGACGAAGTATGAACATAGATTATGAATAACAGATTCCCTCCATTCGAAGTACACCACAGATTATGAATCATACAGAGTATATTTAATCGACGAAGGAACACCAAAGATTGTGAAGCACATAAATTACATTCACTTGAAGTACTAACATATATTATGAATCACACAGATTCTACCTCAGCACATGAAGCAGTATTGTAAATTATAATTCTGATTCACTCCCGACACACACAAATAAATTCTACAGGAGGTTGAAGTATTAACATAGAGGTAGAGGGTAGGCAGTGAAGCACTGCGTTGAAGCAAGGATACTGATATGAATGGAAGACCTGTCCCACGCTGTCATGAGGTGACCTCTGACACGCGTGGTCTCCAGTAGACTATGTGAAAAAATTATTTCACAATTAATTAATCAGTATTTCCTATCACCATTTATTCCTCCGAAGTACCCATCTCTATAATTATATTCTTCACTGACGATATATTATTCTAATTTATATTAGTCCCTAGTTAAATATCAAGCTTCATTGTCTGACCATTCTTCGATAATCCAGTGCCCGCCTGTTAGATTTCACCATTTTGTGTCGCCGTTCCCTTCATTCCTCTATTTTGGTCATAGTATAAGCAGCGTCTCCATTATCTATATATTTATTCCGGCTGCAGTTTACGATCATTGGGCTCTATTAGTTATCACTTAGTTCACCCTGAATCTACACTACAAATACCGGTAAATCTTCTTCTTCTTCTTTGCGTTCATCCGGAGTGATTTTTTCAGATGTGATTGCGGTGTGTCTGGTTAGGCACCCTCGGGTCGAAACCCTCAGGCCAACACATCCGACTTTTAGCGTGCATTTTTGACCAGGTTAGCAATCCTGGGAGACTCTCACTTTTGTGGTACCGTCCACATCTCAGCTGGTCAAGTTGTAACAGTCGAAGACTACACGGTCATCCCTCAAGTGAAGGCAGGGACAGTCCATAGCATTTTCCGCCATCCTGGGTGGCTTCCATAATTGCAGAGCCGGCACATAACGCTCTGGTGCTGGGTTTACCGAGGGAATCGTCACGTCCTGCTCATGGCTGTTTTAATTCCTCACTTCAATATATTGGGCATTTCGCTCGCCCTGGGCCGTTCCTGCACAAACCAGTCAGCTCTGCGGTTGGTTTCCACTAAGCGAGTTTTCGGACATGTGCTTGTCCCTGTACCCATCAGAGCTGTTCCAGGCACGGCGGACATTCGGAAAACTACCTAGTCAGAGCTGTTCCGAACAAGAGCGGCATTCGGAAACTAGGTAGTCAGAGCTGTTCCTAGCACGAGAGACATTCGGACGAGACATTTCACTCGGACGTAATTGCGTAGTGTCAATTTTTTAGTTTGCCACCCGTAGGACGACACTTCCGACTTCCGGCGGGCATTTTTTTAATGAGGTTAACCTTCCTCTGATTTCGAGGCACGTTAGACTGTTGTGATGTCGCCCACATCTCAGCTGGTCAAGATAGAACGACCAACGACATCGCGGTCGGCCCTCAAGGGAAGGCAGGGGCAGACAATGGGCAGTCCCTCGCTATCCAAGGAGGCTTCCATAATTGCAGAGCCGGCACATATTGCTCCGAGACTGGGCTCACCCGAGGAGTTGCCACGTCCTGCTCATGGCTGCTTTAGTTCCTCACTTCCATGTATTGGGCATCTCGCTTGCCACTGGTCGCTCAAGTGAGCTCCAGGGGCGGTCAGACTGCGGGCGACATCCACTCGGTAAGCTTTCGCTTTTGACTTTGGACCACGCAATAGGTTCGCTCGCCGTGCGTTCCATTTCGCGTTATTGAGACGTTTCTCCACTTTTATCTACACTCTCTATGAGTTAGATACAGACAGTTTTCGTAACCATTTCCTTCGACTGGGGCATTTTACTGACTTTTTGTACTCGCTCACGAGGTAGGCTACATGTGCTGCCAGCTCAGCACCTTACCTTCGTGCAGCAGTCAGTGAGAAACGGCCAGGCCATCTCATCCGGGAATCCAACATATCCCTCAGCTGAGAGCCTTCAAACAAGTGTCAGAACTGGGCATGTAGCTTGCTCAGTATCCCGATTCCAATTTTTCGGTAGGTGGATATCGGCCCGACTCTCAGATCCGAGGGTCTGTGGCTTAGAGGCGTTCAGCCTAAACCCTCGACAGAGAGCCTTAGAGTATTGTCCGAAACAAGAACTGCCTTCATGCGCCTGATTTAAAATTTTGACTGCTATCCTCAGTCTCCTGCAGAGCAACAGGTTGTGTCTCTCTTAGTCTGGTCCCTATCCCATACGCTGTCCGATATGTAGTTTTCACCCATCGGCAAGCACATAGGGTCAACGGGACACTCAAGCTCCCCCACCACGGCAAGGTGGAGACACATCGGGGGAGATACCGGTAAATATATTATATATACATGTAAATTTGTACTAATTAATTACAGCAACGTACCTTCCAAATTGTGGTGATTAAACCTCTCCACCCCCGGGAAGGTTAACCCGGTCAACAAATGCCCGCAGAAGTCGGATGTGTCGGCCTAACGGCGCAAGAACGCAGCTCTGCTGCAAACAGGCACAACGCAGTCACATCCGAAAAAAAAACTCCGGATGAACGAAGAAGAAGAAGAAACCTCTCCACGGGGGAACAGTGCCACTAGTGTAAATATTACTTTTGGGTATCAATTTGGCTCGCAATTTGGTTTTCTCAAATATAGGCTAACTAGAGCCTGAATTCTTTTGTTGCAAGGTGTCTTTTTAAAGCTAGTATCGGCTCCTGTGGCCTCCCCGCTTCAGGTCAGTGAACCAAAATGGACGATCAACTGGCCAGGCAGATTCTCGTGTTGCCACCGGGTTCACAGGCTAAAACTGAATATGTTATTCAGCCAAACTTGCGCTGGGGCAGAAGGCATGCACAACTAATAGTTCTATAATATACTGTATGATATATAGTTTAAAAACCCTAGAATATTCACTAGGTTTAAAGGAGATTAAATTCTCGCCAATAATACAGGCATATCTATATATATATATCAACAAACAGGGGAATATAGGAAAAAGATCGTTTTTCTATATATATTTATAATTAAAAATACGATCTGCAATGTAATTTAAGCAAAACTAAAGGGGGAGACTGTCTGTTGCGCTACAATGATGATGATGATGATTATGATGATGATGATGATGATGATGATGATGATGATGATGATGACGACGACGACGACGACGATGAAGAGATTCTACAATTCACATAGTTACAGGCATCTTTGTTCGGCGCTAAGTGGGCAGTGTGGGCAATCGAAATCCGGAAAGACTGGTTGGCACTGCTACTATCTCGGATGGACCACACCGATATTATGAACGCCTATAGAAAGTAGAAAGTTGAGCGCAACAAGGACCAACTGGATGGAATCATCATTATTAAGTACCGTGGACGCGTCCAGACTGAAGATCTGGGTAGCCAGAAAAGAGCAGCACATCAAGCGCTCGATGAGACCCGTCAATCAACACCCAGTTTTGACAGTTAGTCACTTTACGTGGTCGTAATCACCATCCTGTGACATGTCTTTGACACGATGTTGTTTTCATCAAGGCATATTGGACAGATTCTTGACTCTTAGCTAGTTCCCCAGCCCCAGACATTTTCATCTGCCATGAGATGTTCGGTGATTGACCAGTCAGTGAAAGGAAAATCTAGGATTTTCTAGAATGCCGTGGATCAAGAAGTAAAAGAGATCCTAGGAAGTAAACGTCGACCACGTGATACTGATCACATTGCCTAACGAGTATAAATATGATTTGACACCATATACTCAATACACTCCAGGCGCGGGAAAAGGGTATTTTGCTTTACATTTTACCACCCCCTCTATTAGACCTAACAAATAGGAAGATGATATGAGAAGATGGACGAACAGCAGTCTGACAGAATATACAATCGAGGCGAGAGACAGTGTTGGAGATCCATTGCAACCAACTTCATTGTGGAGTTGGCATCTGATTGATTGATTAGACTTACGACAGATGAGAATTTGTCTTTTTTCAAGTTAAGACCATGCAAAATTCTAGTTTTACATAACTTTTCTTAAATGTATTATTATAATCTCTTCTTGTGGTTGATTGCTCCGTGGCGAAGGTGTAACGGGCGCAGTTCGTAATCCCGCATACCGCGTTCAAAACACAGCTGCAGACGATTTGGCAGCAGACCACCGTGCGTTGGTTTTTTACGAAATGGTATGTGTGCCGGTCGTTCAGAAAACAATGGCAAACTACTGAACGTAAACTTGCCAAGAGATCACAACATCAATAAATGCTAGTGTCGACTGCGACGTCCTGCAAAGGATATGCAACTAACTTTAACTCTTGTTGCTGATGCTTCTCTGTTCTTTTGATACTCTACGCACATACTTCTCTGAATGGCAAGTCCACTCCCCCATATCTCAGAAATAACGTTGATAGAAAATTCAGTAGGTTAGCAACAGCCAGTGATCAGAATACCACATAACAAACCAGAAATCTGCATCCTGTTAACAATGTAAAGATTTAACCCAGAAGAATACATGTTTACCCAGTTGGGGGATACCGCTAGTACCACTCCTACCATCAGTGTACACTGACTCAAGAAACGACACGCTCAGCGAGATCAGAGAAGAATGAGGAAGTAGCCCAACCTAAACAACTACAGAACATGAATAATAAGGGCAGAAAAAAGCATTCTTCTGCTTCTTCTTTTCTTCTTCTTCTTCTTTCGTTCTTTCAGTGTTGATCCCACTGTCTGTCTGATAACAAAATTTCTTACTCGGTCTCGGATTGTTAAGTTGGACGCTCTCCTCAGACATCTTGCAGATGTTGATTTTTGCGAAGGAGTGATTTGGATAAAGTGCAAGTTTGAGATTTGTAGCATAGGCTTGGTGTGAATTTGCTGTTTATTATCTGTCGTTTTGCGGACATGGGTATATTTGGATGTTTCAGTATGGGTGATAGTTGATATGTAAGTGCTCTAGCTTTTTGATATTTGATTTCGATGTATCTGTCCAATCTGCCATCTTCTGTGATCATACTTCCAAGATATTTGAATTCTTTAACTTGTTTCAGAGGTGTGCTATTTATCTGTATATTTAGTGGACAGGCGATCTGCTAACTTGCATTACTTCGGTTTGGGCTGTATTTATACTCATATTGTATCTGCTGCATGTGGAACTCAGATTATTAATATGATGTTGTAGTATGCCCTCATCGTCGTAACACAGGCACTGAACGTCTGCAAATAGAAGTTCATTTATTTCCTGTGGATCAGTTGTTTCATCTGGATTAAAGAGTCTCTGTGGGAGATTAGGGAGATTAGGGAGTCTCTGTGGCGAAGTGGTCAAGCCGTTTGACTCGTGCTCCGAAGGTCGTGGGTTCTATTACGGGCCGCGTCCTTCGGTTTACGAGTTAAATGTTTCGGAGACTCCTGTGGGTCGTCGCTAAAAGCTACGGAGTTCGTGCTTTGTGCGATGCTTTCCGCGCTGCGGAAAGAGACCGAGCCATATGGGATAAACCCGGTGCAATGAAGTCGACCTTGTCGACTTTTAAGCGACTTTTTTTTAAAGAGTTCTTCTTCTTCTTCTTCGTTCATCCGGAGTTTTTTTTCGGATGTGATTGCGTTGTGCCTGTTTACAGCAGAGCTGCGTTCTTGCGCCGTTAGGCCGACACATCCGACTTCTGCGGGCATTTGTTGACCGGGTTAACCTTCCCGGGGTTTCTTAGGACGTTTGACTCTCACTGTTGTGGTGTTATCCCCCATCCCAGCTGGTCCATATAGAACAGCCAAAGATCCTGGTCAGCCCTCAAGGGAAGGCAGGGGCAGACCATGGGCATTCCCCGCCATCCAAGGAGGCTTCCATACTTGCAGAGCCGATACATAGCGCTCTGGTACTGGGCTCACCCAAGGAATCGTCACGTCCTGCACATGGCTGCTTAGCCTCACTTCCGTATATTGGGCCTTCCGTTCACCATAGGCTGTTCTTCCGGAAACCAGAAGTATGCAGTCTGCAGATGACATCCACACAGTGAGCTTTCGATTCGGACTTTCCACGTAATGGATTTGCTATCCAAGCAATATTCCATTTCATGCCACTAGGACACTTTTCCACCTTTTTATGAAGCCCACACAATGGGCTTTTGATTCGGACTTTCCACGTAATGGATTTGCTATCCAAGCAATATTCCATTTCGTGCCACTAGGACACTTTTCCACCTTTTATGAAGCCCACACAGCGAGCTTTCGATTTGGACTTCCCACATAATGGATTTGCTATCCAAGCAATATTCCATTTCATGCCTCTGGGTCTTCATGCACCTTTAAATGTCAACCTGTATGTAGTTAAAGTAAGCTGCGGTCAACTTGAGCTTGTTGATATCTCCATAGAGCTTGTCCTCAAATGAAGCAGGTGTGGGCCAAAATATCTTTCTCTGTTCTGCATACGTTGGGCAATCCTGCAGCAAATGTTTTGCTGTCATTTTTCCAGTTCTACAATTACATTCATCAGTATCTCCTATCTTTAGTTTATTGAACAAGTGGTATTTCAGCCTGTTATGTCCTGTGCGGAGTCTGAAGATTGCTACTTGTTCTCTTCGGTCGAGTTTGTAATATGCGTCATCCTTCTGATGGGCCTGGATGCTCAGATTCCCATTTGGTTCTATAAGTGCTTTTTATCAACCTCTTTGCCTCATTATAGGTTATGTCTATGTCAGGCTGTGGTAGTCGTCCGCCCTCTTTTGCCAGTCTGTCAGCCTCTTCGTTTCCAGGTATACTGCAATGTGATGGGATCCACTGTATTACAACTTTTTTGGATTTCTGGCATAGACCATGGAGTGCTGCTCTTAGGTCAGTTAGTTCTGTGCTGTTATTGCTCTTGAGTATTGAGACAGCTGACTTTGCATCAGTGAAGATAGCTATTTGCTTCTCTTTATTTTCCTCCATCAGGAGCATTTCTGCTGCAGTTTTCAAAGCCTCTACCTCCGCTTTGAAGTTACTTGAAAATTTTCCAGTTGCCATTGAATGTGTTTTTTTCACTCCATTTTTTAAATTTAGGAGAATTCCTCCTCCTCCATTCTCTATTGAATTTTTGGCTGATCCATCTGTATATGCATGGGTCCAATTCCTGCTTGGGTAATGTTCTTTTATGTAGTTTAGGGTTATTTCTCTTCTTTCGGTTTCATGCTGAGTGTTCTTTTTCTCAATACCAGGAATGTTTTCTATCATCTCAGGCAGTTGCTGCTGTCTCCAAGCTGGGAAGTTGTGTGCATTGTGTATGGGCTTGACTGTTGATATGTTAAGTATAGGATCTGCCCTAATCCTTCGTTTTGCAGTTTCTACAAAGTTGCTACGCTTCAGTCTTCCCTTTCCAAAACCATTAAATCAGTTGTACATAGGGTGGTCTGTCAATCTTCTAAATTTTTCTGCTTGTTGCTGGGCTCTGCTATCTCTTCTATCCTGCATTGGTTGTAAACAAGTGATCTTTTCTAGTTCATTAATAGGTGTTGTCTTCAGGCTTCCAGTTATGATTCGCATTCCTTGGTTTTGGACTCTACTTATTTTGTTAAAGTTTGACTTAGCTGCTGTTGCCCAAGCTGCAATGCCATATTCCAGTACTGGCCTCACCCGTCCAGTATATAACTTCTTGAGAACTTTCTCATCTGCTCCCCACGTTGTACCAGCAAGCTTTTTCATGATTGCCATTCTCTGCCTTGCTCTTGTTCGATTTTTCTCAACCTGTGTCTTCCATGTCAGGCGACGATCAAAGGTGACTCCTAGATAGTTTGGATTTTCTTCATGGCGCAATATTTTTCCATTCAATACCAGCTTAGGTTGCTGAGTTTTATTTGAGAGGGAGAACACTGTGCATGTTGTTTTCTCCTCACTTATCTTCACTAGCCATGATTTTGACCAGTCCTCTAGCGCTAATAAGGCTTGCTGTATTCTGCTGTTTGCTGTACTAATATATTCTTCAGATGTCCATATGGCTAGGTCATCTGCAAAGGAGGATGTGTGTACTCTGGCTGGAAAATTTTCTGTGATGTCATTTATATATGCTAGGAATAATGTTGGTGAAAGAACTCCTCCTTGGGGGACACCTTGCTCCAGCAGCATCATTTTTGCTTGTTTGTCCTTGTACTTTTGTCCTGGTGAAGGCATCCTCTATTCCTGAGTATATAGGTTATTTGATCTTCAGTGGATCTGTATTTTCTGAATCCTGCTTGGGTGGGTTAAGAGTTTGTTTTCTTCAGAATGCCATGTAACCGCCATTGATAATGCGTTCCATTAATTTTCCTACACAGCTAAGTAGACTGATAGGTCGATAGCCATTTGGTTCTTCCAGGTCTTTTCCCTTCTTTGGGGACTGGTATTAGTATAGCTTCCTTCCATGCCTGTGGGACTATTCCTCTCTTCCAGCTGTTATTTTAGGACTGCTAGTAGTTCTTTTTTGCCTTGGTGCCTAGTCCTATTAGCATTTCATTGTGATTCCATCCTTTCCTGGTGATTCTTCTTTTTTAGGGTATTCAATTGCCTGTTCCATTTCCATTGTTAGGTTTGCCATCATATATTCTGCTGCTGTCTCTGTAGTTCTATGATGTATCTGTTTGTCTTTGATTGCTTTCTTCTGTTCGGTTGTAATATCAATGTGGTTTGCATTTGCATAGTGTTCCATTAGTGCATTTGCAGCCTTTTTTGCCTGTAAGCAAGGCATTTCCTTGTTTAATTGTTATTTGTTTGTTTCTAGGTCCTTCATTGTTCATGGCTTTCACTAGTTTCCATAGTTTTGTTTCCATCCCTGTCAAAATTCAGGTTTTCTGTTTTTTCCCTCCAACAATCTCTTGTTGTTTTGATTTACTGTTCTTTTATATTTTGCTGAGATGGCTTTGAGAGAGATGTTTGCTTCAATTGTTTGTTCTCTCTCTGCTGTCTTCCTGGCATCTTCAACTTTGTCCTCCAAACTTTGTAGTTCTTCAGTCCAGTATGGTTTGTAATTTTTCCTCGCTCCTCTTGGAATGGACTCAGTGGCTGCCTGTATTATCGCTCTGTTAGACTTTCCACCATTTGCTTTATGTTGCCATATCGTGTATTTATGTTTTCACAATATTTGTCTGTTAGTATGGCAAATCTGTCCCAATCTGCTCGTTTGTAATTCCAGCGGGGCAAGGGCTTTTGCTCCTGTGGAACATACTCCATATTCATTTCAAGCTTGATTGGTCTGTGGTCACTACCTGCTAATTGGTCCAGCACATGGCGATCGATTTTGTGGAGGATGTCTCCTGTGCAGAAAGCTAAGTCTGGAGTAGAAGTGGTAAGCCATCTTCTGGAGTAGAAGCTCGGTGTGTCATCCGCTTTGTTGAGTAGATGGAGATTTGAGTCTATTTCCCAGTCCTCCAATTCATCTCCTCTTTTGTCAGTATCTGAGTATCCCCATCTTTCTGAACGGCTATTAAAGTCTCCGACAATAATGCAGTTTGTGTCAGTTATTTTCATGTTTGAGAGTGTAAGGTCCTTATCTGCTGGGCTATACAGATTGTAGATTCTTATTTTCACGTCCTTTATCATTATATCAACACCTATAATTTCCGTTTGGTTGTCAGAGATCACAGATACTTCGCTGCAAGGTATTGTATTTCGTGTAAGTATTAGAACTCCTCCTTTGTGTCCTTCGCGGTCGAAACGTGTGGCCTGATATCCTCTGACTGAGAATTTGTGATTGGCGTTGAGGTGTGTCTCTTGAATGCATGCCACATCTATTCTATCTTTATGAAGACGCTGTGTTAGGGAGTCTTTCTTCTTGTAAACTCCTTCGGCATTCCACTGTAGTATGTTGAGTGTCCGGGGTATTTGGTCAATAGCTCTTAACCTACTCCTCTGTGCCTTGACTCCACAGCACAGGGGAAGGTGACCACCAGTAGTCATGGGTGGACCCCCTCGAGGCAGGGGGCCCGGCACTATCACCGCCTGATGGGACTTCACGGGATTAGCACCATATCGATTAATTTTGATTTGTGACATCATGAATTAAGTTACGTTGCACTGCTTTGTCAAGCCTGTGGCTCAGTACATCCGATTTCGACAAGCATTTATTCGGGATGCTTTCCCTAGCCTTTGACTGTCCCCAGTCTACCTACAAGGCAGCAGGTTTCACGTTGCACTGCTTTGTCAAGCCTGTGGCTCAGTACATCCGATTTCGACAAGCATGTATTTGGGGTGCTTTCCCTAGCCTTTGACTGTCCCCAGTCTACCTACAAGGCAGCAGGTTTGTGTGTCTCTTCGTCTGGTCCCTCTCCCTTGACCTGTCCGACATGGGTGGCCCTACCAGTAGCTGTGCTACCGTCGGCATAGCTCTTGGGGTCATTGGGACGCACAAGCCCCTCTACCTCGTCACGGTGGACACACAGCAGAGGGGTAAAGAGTTCTAAATTTTCTGAATCTGTTCTGTCAAGGCTTGCTTCTTTGGATATTATGTCCATGTAGATATTAAATATCAAAGGAGAGAGCACACATCCCTGCCTCACTCCTGTATTGACTGTGAACATATCTGATACACCTTCTTGTGTTCTTACTGCACTTTGGCTCTAGAGGTGAATGGCTATAATGTTTTCTAGCAATTGTCCTTGTGTCCCATAGTCTTCAAGGATGGTCCATAATTTGTATCTATCTACTCTATGGAAAGTCTTTTCCTGATCTACAAACACAATATTCTGCTGGTCACTATATTCGATGGTTTTTCACATATTTGTCTAAGTGTAAATAGTGCATCAGTGCAACTGTTACCTTTCCGAAAACCGAATTGTACTTTGCTTAACTGTTGTTCAACTATGGGTCTAGCTCTTTGTTCCAAAAGTTTTGCCTACATTTTCCCTGTATGGCTTAGGGGTGATATACCTCTGTATGTTTCGCACTCTTTCATATTGCCTTTCTTTCTCCAAATTGATCCTATTATTGCCTATTGCCAATCGTCTGGGACTTTTCTTTCTTCTCATGTATATTAAAAAGTCTTGCTAGCCATTTAACTCCTTTTTTCCCACAGGCCTGAATAGCTTCTGTGGTTATTCCATCTGGACCTGGTGATTTGTTCTTAGGACTTTTCTGTATAACTGCTTTGACTTCTGCAGGGATGAAGTTTGGTTCTTGATGTCCATGGCTTTTTGGCACAAAAGTGAGGTTTTCTATGTTATTATGTGTGGGGTTAAGTAGTTCTTGAAAATATTCTTCCACCTTGCTAGTCTTTGTTGTGGAATAACTAATGGTATACCTCTTCTGCTGTTTATGATGGTGGTTGGGTTGTAGCATGTATCTCTGTTTCTCATTTTGTTGACACGTTTATAAAATTCTCTTGGGCAGTCTTTGCTAAGGGTCGCCATCTGTTCACCGTATATTCTCCAGGATTCATCTATAGATGCTCTAATTGTTCGTTTGGCATTTCGTCGGGCTATTCTGTAAGTAACATAGTCTTATTCAGATTTAGTTGTGAGATATTTTTTTAACGCTACCTTCTTTTTGAATATGCTATCTTTAACTTCATTGTTCCACAAAGCAGTTCTTAAGGTTTTGTCCTGCCCTACTTACTTTGTTCCACATTTATTTTCCAGTGTGTAGAGCATGGCAACCTTGAAAATTGTCCATTCCTTATGTATGCTTGTGTAGTCATCAGGGATGTTCTTGTGTAGCTGTGTGATTTCTTGATTGAATTCGTCTTTAACCGTATTTTCCAAAAGCCTCCGATACAAGATTGATGACATGTGTTGTTACCTTTATGTTTCTTATATTCCTGTATGTTGAAATCTGTTTTTATTATGACTGGTTTATGATCAGTATCAACATCTGTATTTGGAAGTGCTCTTGAATTCAATAGTAGTCTTCTGTCTAATTTCCTAAGTAGAATAAAGTCAAAGTGAGAAGCTTGATCTATGTCGTTCCATTTATACCAGGTTTTGGTGTGGCTACGACGATGTTGGAAAAAAAAACTATTTGCTATTATTAGTCCGTGTTCGGAGCATATGTTGAGTAGTTATTGACCATAGCTATTACATTCTGTCTCTGTGTCTCTAAATGGCACAATGCATTCATCCCACGGTGTTCTTCGTAGGCCTATTCGTCCGTTTAAATCACCCATCACAATAAGTTCATCTGTCTCATTGATATTGTTTAGCGTTAGCAAGTTTATCAAAATACTCGTCTTTGTCTTCATCGCTTTAAGTGTCGTTACATGGTTCGTATGTTTGTACAAAAGTTGTTGTTTTGTATCCTTCTTTGATCTGTATTAGTATTATTCTTTCCGATATGAATTTAGTGTTGATAATGGCTTTCGCTTTTTCTGGATGTAACAAAAAAACCCACTCCGTGTCTAGCTTTTGCACTCTGATCAATACCACTCCATAAAAGAACGTAAGTTGTATATGTTCGTTTTGTATTCTACGCCCTTTTCCTAGTATCTGTGAGTCCTAATATTTGAGTATTTGATGTTTATTCATAATCTCCACAAGAGCTGGTTTCTTATTTCCTAGACCAGTAACATCCCAAGTTGCGAATATCTCCTGTCTGTTTCGTAATTTAAATTTAGCTGTTGTTGGTAGTTTGTTCGGTGTGTTTACGGCGTGAACGCTGATAGAATTGCGCTTTTCTTTCAGTTTCCTCCATAATTCTCGAGCAATAGTACTTGAACAAATAAATTCCCTACCGGTTTGCTGGACCTGTCGTAGGTTCATCCTTATTTGAACAGACTGATGTTAAGAAACACACACCAAACACATAATTATATCTCCAAATGGAAGCGGACGTTGTTAACACCGCCATCTTGACCTCTCTCTCTCTCTCTCTCTCTCTTTATATATATTTATACACACAAACACACACACACACACACACACACACACACACACACACACACGTATATTCATTCATTCATTCATTCATTCATTCATTCTGTAGTATGTCCTTTGCAGAACCTCGCTCCAATAACAACTTTCCGGAAAACCTCTCGATCACAAGCAAGATGTCCCGCGTCCGATACACCCATCTGGAGATCATCCGCCACATCCTGCACCCATCTTCTCTTTGGCCTTCCTCTTCCTCTCATCCCAGGCACATACCCCTCCCCTCTAAATAAGAGCTCACGGTTCCCCTGGGGCAAGAACCTTTCCATGAGGTTCCAGGTTCCACGGCCCTGGGTGTCATTATGATGGCGGGCTCTACAGGTGGCGAAGAGGAGGATATGGACGGAGCTGCAGGAGGCAGAAAAAGATACGATGTCATGGCGTGGGTTGGTGGAGAGCCTAAGCCCCCTATGGGGGATACAAATAAGAAGAAGAAGAAGAAGAAGAAGAAGAAGAAGAAGAAGAAGAAGAAGAAGAAGAAGAAGAAGAAGAAGAAGAATATGCGGCTGAAAGAGGTCATATCTGGTTAGAATATATGTCTAGGTCGAGGCACTTGTAACATCAGTACCTTGGAGTAAGCTACAAGTGACATAGAGCTCCAGAATACAATGTCTGTTTGATGGAAGGCGAAGATGAAAACAAGTGATTATGTCCCTTAGGCGACTGAGCTAACATTTTTGTCTACGCTTGTTGCCTTTCGCTGTCAGAAAGAAATGTTTGTTTATTTTAAAAACCGCCTGGGCTGAAGAATGTCAGCTATGTTTGTGTCCCTTGTCTTGTCAGACGAACGAAAATTACTTCATGGATTCCAAGTGGTGTTAGTCTTCCCTCACAATAAGAGCTCCCCCACCCCCTCCCCCCCCCCCCCCCCCCCCCCCCCCCCCCCCCTCCACACACAACACACATACACACGCACACACACTCCACAACTCACACATTTAAAACTACTTCTAATAATTCTGGCAGACCTGTGTAAACAGTCTTAGTAAAGCAAGCACATGGACAATTTGCTGCTGTGTTAAAACAACCTAATCCCTTAGTGAATTTAAATACAGAAGCTACAGACAATAAGTTGCACGGTTTATTGCCTGGCATATTTTGCTGAACCACATCAGGTGCAAACTGCAGATTTATATATCATATGACGTTAATAAATGCCCGCTCCCTGGCCGAGGAGTTAGCAGCTTTCTACGTTTATCCTGATAGACGTGAGCGGACGAGAATTATAAGTGGTTCGAGTCGCGTCAGTGACTTATGATAGTATGGAGCCGGTCGCTCAGAAAGTCGTGGCGTGCTGATGAGCGTAATCTAGCCTAGGAATCAACATACGCTGAAAGATGATGTGTTGACCGCAATATCCTGAAATAGGATGGAAACGCGGAAAAAAAATGACGTTAATATATGAATTATGCCTGGGCTGAAATACATAGTCACTGATATTGCTCGAATGTGGAGCATTAGTTATCCCTGCAGTACACGAACATTTAAAATGAAATCTTTTTTATTTGCACGAAATTGGCTGGAACCGCTAATTGCTAAAGTCTGGATGTGTTTGACTAATTAATTATTTACTGTTTGTCAAGTACAATGTACGAAACGCTTTTTCTTTGTTAACTTTATGACAGCTATTATACAGTTGTAAGGAGATCGCCTAGCGCTCGCCGTCTTGTGACCTGTCGACAGCACAGGGATTCCTGAATGCAATTTTAGCCAAGATTGGGTAGTGGTAAGTGCACCCGGCTGTAGGTCGGTGGTTCTGAGTTGAAATCCAGTTCGAGGGATTTTTATTTCCATGTCACCGTGGGTTTGGGCTCGAAACAGTTCATTGAATGGGTACCATTAATTTTTTGGAAGATAAGGCGGCTGGCATCGTTGTGGTTATATAAGCCATCGATTACCGTTTTGTCAAGAGAATATGGAACTAACACCATTTCTCCGTGAATTCAACAGAAGTTGAAATTACAAATCATCAGCATCGTGTGCCATGTCAGTAAGGGTGGGCGGTCAAGGTTAGTCAGCGCAGACGATCTCTTGAGTGTTATCTAATTTGTCATTATAAACTGAATTTTGTTGTCTTGTTTCGTCAATGTTGTTACCCAGAATATCGGATTTCGACAAGTATGTATTCCTAGTTTGCTTTTTCTAATCATTGACTGTCTACGGATTTCCCTCGGGGCAGTAGGTGTGTATCTCTCTTTGTCTGGTTTCTATCCAATTTAAGTTGCCACGATAATGTCGGGATAGCTTTTGGTGTCACTGGGACATACTACCCTCTCTATCACTGCATGGTGGAAACACGGAACAGGGGATATTTATTACAAATGTATGCATAAATGTGTCATAGTCTTTCAACTTCTATATCAGAGTCTCGAGTTAAATTCAATAATGGTTGTATTTGTGAAAACCATTCCCTTCTGTGGACAACAATAAATTTCAAATTAATTTTCGAAATGTTGCTGATTTGATCACAGGATTATTAATCTGGGACGGGGATGGGAAATAATTATAACTTTGAACGGAAGCTGAATTGAGTAGGACTAATGACCGACCGATGGTAAAGCTGTCTGGATATGTCGAGCCACAAGAGTCGCCCTCCTCATGGGAAATCCAACCCGAGCTTCCATGGCTTATTTTTGTTTGTAAAGGATCACCTTCATTGCACACAAATAGCTCTCACTAGTGCTGTGTCTTTTCCCATAGACCACGGACTCCGTACACCTGCAGGGTCGAACTGGGTGTACACCAGAATTTGGAATGCCATTCACCATTTTTAGGTGTGAAACAGGAGGAAGAATATCAAGGACAGGAAGATGTAATCTCCTATACTTAGGTGCTCAAAGACAAAGAAGCGCAACACTGACTTTTAGTGGGCCAGAGAAGAAAAGGACAATAAGAAGAAATAGAGAAAGAGCACTGTATATATTCTCCTCAGTTAACAAGAAAAGGGATAGAGTTAGACAGAAGATTCCAGGAGTTCTTAGGGCGGGGGATATACTGTTGTATACCCCAGACAGAAGATTACACTGCTGGACTGTAACAGGATCAATGAGTTTACACAACAAACTACAGACTAAACAAAACAAATTAAGAACAACAAAATTAGGCTTTTATTGACAGAACTGCATGATTCAGGGACAAACAGGCATCCTGACATGTCACATAACTGACATATACAGAAATGGGAACCTATGTTCCCACAGTAATCACTGCTGCCTAACATCGCTATGCACATGACTAGGTACCCATCTCCACAAACCAACAAGGACATGGCAACAACAGAGCCTCAACGTAAACAACAACGGTAACAACAGGTATGGACTCTCTATTGTTATCATCTCAGGACTCATGGACAGTCGGTACATACAGAAATGGGAATCTGAAATCCCACAGTTAGAGATAACTGCTGCCTAGCACTGACTACAGGGGCAGTCTCTGAATGACAGTGAGACCTCAATCATGTTCAGTTGAGTCGAAGGACACCCTCAATACCCACACAAGACACCCGCATCACATAAGTCGACTGGGACCAGATACAGCGAAGAGCCATAACATAACGAATAACAAAACTATAACCGTAACAGCAGAGATATAGTGGCATAAACAGGTATAAACAGGTATACGAATGGGGATGTGAGTGGCCTACGACATTAACCAGAGCTGGGGCTCAAGTTTGCTCTACAAACCACAAACATGGCCAGGGGTCACTACCTAGAGTCCAGTGACTGGGGAGGGCTGGTTAAAGCCTCCCTATTTGATGGTATCTACATATCTACAGCGATCTACCTAATCGCTCTTTCGGCCACGGTTGTCTAGGTTTGGAGAGACCGGGAAACTGACACGCACCTCTATTTATCAGTGTCTTCCTGAGCAGCTTCCCGTCATACCCTAGGGCACTGCAGGGGATGCTGGTATTTGTAACATCACTATCGTGTGTCGCATCAGGCGACTACAGGTGTTTTTATACATTTAAATGGGTGAAGCCCTTTTCGGACTACTTCTTTTAGTTTCTGACGGCCACCGGGGGATTTTCAACTATCTGCATCTAGCTCGCGAGGCCTCCTACTTTTCGCCGTTTTCCGAAAAGATTAGGAGCCAGATCCACTATTCGAGGGTCATAAATGGATAATTAAACCTTCGTGTTTTTCTTATTTTTAAAACATTCTCAGTGATGACTCATGCCTGGTATATTTGAGTCAGGAGCGATTGCCGTATCTGTTAACTACCCCGTCCCAGCTCCATGGTATTATGGGACCACTACTGATTTACATGTGGGCGTCTGTGGCTTAATGATAGTGATTATAGTTTCCCAATTCCGACATACTAGGTTCGAAGTCAACCACGGGCGATTCAGGAACATACCTCTTTATGTTGATTTGTTTTTCCCCTCCAAAATGACATGAGAATAGGCAATTCAGCAAGCATTGACACATATTAAACATAACATTGTCTGTAAAATCACCAACACATAATGAATGCTGAGGTTGATTGCGACATCTTGTAAAGGACATGCAACAAACTTTGATTTACTTAGATGCTTCCCCCAACTGATGTTAAGTAAATGTAAATACAAATACAGTGGCAGATACAGCCACGGGGCTATGAAGTGTTAACCTTCATATTTATGAGGTCGCTGCATTGTAATCTCAGGTGACCAGTGTAATCTGAGGTGACCAGTGTAATCTGAGGTGACCAGTGTAATCTGAGGTGACCAGTGCAATCTGAGGTGACCAGTGTAATCTGAGGTGACCAATGCAATCTGAGGTGACCAGTGTAATCTGAGGTGACCAGTGCAATCTGAGGTGACCAGTGTAATCCGAGGTGACCAGTGCAATCTGAGGTGACCAGTGTAATCTGAGGTGACCAGTGCAATCTGAGGTGACCAGTGCAATCTGAGGTGACCAGTGTAATCTGAGGTGACCAGTTGCCTTGCTCCCTGTGTTTCTTTCCTGAAAAAAGTTTTCCAAAAATGCTTCAAAGGGTTGGCTTGGTGCCCATTTTATGATGCTGGGGAAACCGTATTTATATTTTGATTAGTGAAAATTTTAACATAACTGGGGATTTAACTCGGACCACTGTGTGGATACTGGGGTACAGCCCAGACTACTGTGTGGATACTGGAATTTAACCCGGACTACTGTGTGGTTAGGGGGTTTTTAACATAACTGGAGATGTAACCTGGACCACTGTGTGGATACTGGGGTATAGCCCAGACTACTGTGTGGATACTGGGATTTACCCCTGACAACTGTGTGGATACTGGGGTATAGCCCAGACTACTGTGTCGATACTGGGATTTACCCCTGACCACTGTGTGGATACTGGGATTTACCCCTGACCACTGTGTGGATACTGGGATTTACCCCTGACCACTGTGTGGATACTGGGATTTACCCCTGACCACTGTGTGGATACTGGGGTTTACCCCTGACCACTGTGTGGATACTGGGATGTTAACATAACTGGGGATTTAACCCTGACCACTGAGTGGATACTAGGATGTTACCCAGACTGCTGAGTGGATACTGGGATTTACCCCAGACTTCGTAGCTGGTGTAGCTGGCTAGAAAACATCTAGAAACGGAACAACAACATCTAGAAATATCTGCATGTATGGCGGCTGGTTGTGTCGCAGAAGTGACCGGTTTTTTTGCCTTATGCAGAAATGTGTGGCTGCTGGTTGCCACATGGCGTTTAGACATAATGACGTCATCAGAATGGGCGGTGGAAAATCATATACGGAGTTTCCCATTCAGACACTAAAGTGGATGTCAACAGAGGAATCCAAGGAGAAGGTGGAGAACGTCAGAACACGGCAACGGGGGAGACGCTGTGAATTGTGGATTCGAAAGGATGTGTTTCTAAAAAGCTCCGTGTGAAGGTGACACCTGGAGGCGGTAATTTCGTGATGAAGCAGCTGGGAGTCCGGAGAGGAATGTATTAAAGACAACACAACAGTAGAAAGACCGGGTGCGGATACCTAGACTTTTATTTAATCAGTTGAACTGAGGATTTGGATAATTAAGCCTCAAGGGCAGCGAGCTGGACTTAGAGCTCGTAGGTAGATGTTATTTAAGTGAGTGCCGATCCTGCGTATAGGGATCAGCTCACGTTTCTACAAGAGTATATACTTTGTCCTGCGGCGGAATAAACGTACGTCTTTCGCTTGCTCGATTTGAGTCTGCCATATGTTCATGATCCTGTTGGTAAGATAGAACATGTTTTGTTGTTCTGATCTGTTCTTGACGAGTTCAATTTGAGTTGCTTTAAGTGTACGGTCCCGTGGGATTTAGAGGACAGGCACTTCAAGACACTTGGGGGTCGTCTCTGGACTGTTTGTTTGTCAACACAGATTCCCCACCAATTTCCATAGCTGATCATAAAAGAAATTACGCGCCAGCGGCACATTCCACACCGCGCTACACAGAAAGAAAGAAGGAGCACATGAAAATCCGCGTCATAAAAATGCCGGAACAACAGCCGAAATAAATGAAGGGAAAGAGCATTGTGTGATAAAGTAATATCAACAGGTGAAATTAAAGCATCATAAAAACTGTAAGTACGTACACAATTAATACATAATAACTCAATCATGTTCAAGAAGTACGATCTATTAAGCATATCAAGTTTGCACCAGATGCGCAAAAACATTCCACCTTATTGAACACACCACAGCGCTATGAAATATTAGAAATAACGAACATTGAGTAATAATGTAACTTATTTAAGAACATTATTTATTTAAAGAATATACAGTTACAACTATAAGTCTACGTGAGAAAAGAAGATGGTGGTTACATAAGAGATATGCGAAACAATCGAAACCATGGTCGACATTGAAAAGGAATTATGTCGATGTGAGTAGGCCATAAGATCTAAAGAAACACTGCACTGCCACAAGTCTACACCACAATATTGTACGATAACACAGCAATGGACACTGTACATTCGAGAATTGATGAGTTGCTCACGAATTTGATTGCAACTGCTCAAAAGTGACTTTATGCTAAACAATCTGCGGAATTTATGAAGTTCGTCATGATTCAAGATTATTATCACATTTATCGTTGGACTGTTCCACATAGGATGGAGTGTACTACCGATCTGCAAGTATAGTTTACTCTATCAGAAAGACATTCGTTATTTTACGAACATTACTAACAGTTTTGACTTGGTTGTTTAAAACGCCAAAGATTTTGACACCACACACGATTATATTTGATGCCGACACTCTGTCATAAATTCACTATCGGCGCAAAGGACATTCGATACGTCTATAGACATTATTTATTGTACATGTCTGAAAACTTGCTGACGTCGGATGTTGGAGGATGCTATACACTACCATGAAGATTACCTTCGCCACATAGATTGTCATCTCTCAAGGAAGTTTAGGTGTGACATTCAATTGGTCGCTACACGTTAGATATCACGTCAGGACTTATTATATATACTCTTACTCTGATACCCTGACGCCAGGACATTACAACACCATTACCCACATACCGGACAACAACTCTCACTTCAAGACGACACGTACACGTACACTAGGACATACTATTTTGAAATCACAGAGGATTTCGTTACATTTGAAGAATTCAACTCGGTCAGTCGGGACCGAACATTAACTCATTACGTCGACATCTACGGACAACGGTAACGTTTGGACACTGATTGACTGTACACGGATACACTACACACGTCAGGAGGCTACTCACTTTACACTTCAGCGGTTACACATCGGAACGTTATACGGAGTGACATTGTTCTTATTGGGCGTGATACCATTCGTTTTCACGCTAAATACTCCATTGTGGACATTAAGCGTTCCAGTACCCACAGCATTCAGCTGCTATAACTCAAGTATCGTCGAAAACACCCAAGCCAATCACGTTTCTCAGAAATTGGTTACGAACCGCGTTGGTTCGGGTTTGTACAAATTTATTGTACTTTCGTACAAGCAAGGAGCGGTCTACTTCCTTATACAATTCCTTCCCTTGGCATATCGTCGTTAACATATAGGATGTAAATTATCGAGCATTATATTTACGGACACGAGAACCTGAAAAAGGCCAGTATATGTTATTGTTGGTTAATGTGTTATTGTTGATAAATGAGGTGCCTATTATTTAATAATGAGTAAATTAATTCAAAAATAGATAGTGTGGGCGGTTAGAAGGGCATTTCTACATTAAGCAAGGACACTTGAATATTGTGGGTGTCAACACATAAATTTTGTCTGGGATTAAGTATAGTAGTAATTTTTATAAAAGGGCTATTTTATGAAAGAAAATATCGAATTACGGCACTCGTCAGTCGTCTTCTGTCATTGTTGACTGTCTAGTATTATATATTCTTTATACTGAATATATTTCTTATATTATTTTCTGTTATTTACAGATAATAACACTTCAGATATATAGATAGCAAGAAGTTACTGAATTTCTTTATTGTTCAAGTTTACAGTGCTGTTGAGTTACAGTTCACATGTCGTTCAACAGTTGTTATATTGATTCTTATCTGAATCAAACATATTTACATTTTTGCATTGTCCTATCATTTGTCAGCTAGATTATTGTACAGGTAGGACAACATGTCGACACTACAATATTTCACGGAGTTGGGTGAGAAGAATGGTTTAGCTGGTGCGGACCTTAGGAATTGGGTGCTGCAAGAATTCAGAGCTCAAACCGCACGTGAGTGGATGGAAAAACGAGAAAAACATGCAACAGAGCAACTTCAAGCTACGCGTGAACGACAAGAACGACAAAAGAAATGGGCACTAGAGATGGCTATCAAGCAGAATGAGATAGCTGGAATAAGAAAAGAGTTAACGGCAAGACAGATAACCGCAGTCGCAGAGTTAAAGGCACTGGAACATGAAAAGAGGGTAGCCTTGCAACGCGAACGAATAGAGTCTAGAGAAAAAGAATTAACGTTGCAACGTGAAAAGATATCTGCAATGAAGAGAGAGATGGAAGAAAGGCGGATAACTGGAGAGGCAGAAATCAATCAAAAACGACTCGCACTTCAAAATGAGAATATTACAAAGGAAGCAATGTGGAAAGAGCGTATAAGACAAATGTATGAAAGTAATCACACAAGTAAAGTATGTGCTACAGTAGTGAAAGAACCAATCGCCAGAGATTTCGTTCAGAAAGGAACTATAGAACACAAGTCTAACGAAACACTTACAAGTACAAATGCCCAAATTGAAACAACAGAAGAAGAAGAAGAAGAAGAAGAAGAAGAAGAAGAAGAAGAAGAAGAAGAAGAAGAAGAAGAAGAAGAAGAAGAAGAAGAAGAAGAAGAAGAAGAAGAAGAAGAAGAAGAAGAAAAGATGCAAATAGCACAGGGTACATCAACGGTAGACATGCATGATACAATGCTACTGAGTGATAGCATAACGGTAATTAATTGCAAATGCCAAGATTTACACAAAGTCAACGAACCCAAACATGAAGAAATAACTGATACTCAAAACCAAGGCAAACTAGATTATTTGTCGGTAAATGACATATTTTTGAAACATTCAAAAAAGAAACCAAAAGTTACACGCATTGGTTGTTACACACAAAAGTTACATGCACAACAAGCGAGGAAACATAGTGTAAACGGGTTCATACAAACAAAAACGCATATCATAAACATGCACACAGAAGTGAAGAAGCATAGCACAAATATACACACAAAAGGCAAGAAATGGATTACATACATACGCACAGAAGTCAAGAAGTGTGGCACTAACAGATACACACAATCAAAGAAATACGTTGCGTGCGGCATTACAATTATCCATTCACAAATTAAAAGAAGATACACAAGACTGAAAACAATTACATTGTTCCAATCAACAAAGTTACAATGTACAAATATTGGCATGAGTGCAGAAGAGAGATTCTACAGATTTGAAAGAAAGAAAGAAAGAAAGAAATAAATGAAAGGAAGAATAAAAGAAAACAATAAAGAAAAATAAAATGGGATGAATGTGAAAGTGTTAGGTTCATATCAACACATAGTACACTACAGACACATTAGGGTCTTATTACTTAGTTATACCAGATGTCACTGTGTAAGGTTATATTTGTCAGAATTATTCTCACTATTTTTCTTCACTTAAGTGTGTGAAAATATGTTGGTTCTCTATTCTACATATAATTGTTCGTAACTATATCGTTATTAGAGAACTTAATAATTTTATGAAGAGTATTTGATTTAAATATTTATTATATTTCTGATTTATTATCTTAGAAATCTTGAATCTGTGAGATATGATTCTTCACAAAACTGTAAGAGCTACAACTCAATTATAATCTTGCCGATATTTTAAATCAACTATAAATATAAATATTTTATTCAATTTATTCAATCCTAGTTTATTATAGTTGTTTGTTCATAGAGTGTTTGGAAATATGTGTTAGATAGCACCGAATTTACTGGCAATACACACACAGATCAACAATTACATATTATTAATGCAAATAGCTAGTTTAAATAGTTGGATACTTCTGTCAATATGTGATTTTGACAGGATGATAAGAAATTTACGTGAGGAGGAACCGTTGAGGCATGGAGAACTTTGGGAACTTTGACTTGTGTGGGTTTTCTCCTGTATCGAGTTTTCACTTGGATGGTTTGTGACTAGGAGTAACTACTGTAAAGGAAAACTGGTGAACACGTATTGTGATATGAATTGAACATTGTATAATATTATTGTGTGTATATAGAATTTAATTTAATGAATTGTGATAATAGTTGATTAGTTAACGTAGTTAGATTAAATACTATGTTAGTATAGTTATATTTTGATCATTGATCATTAGTTATTATTACTTAATTCCGAGTACGCCTAAAATTATGATGTCATAATACTAGTCCCCTACCTACCCGTTGGATGAGATTAAGATTTACGACATAGCGGTCGAGATAAAAGTCATTGTGTCTACACTGCTATGTGTCAGGTTAATTCTCTTGAAAAAAAAAATGATTACATCATTTTAAAAGGGAGGGGGGCATACTGCCACATGGCGTTTAGACATAATGACGTCATCAGAATGGGCGGTGGAAAATCATATACGGAGTTTCCCATTCAGACACTAAAGTGGATGTCAACAGAGGAATCCAAGGAGAAGGTGGAGAACGTCAGAACACGGCAACGGGGGAGACGCTGTGAATTGTGGATTCGAAAGGATGTGTTTCTAAAAAGCTCCGTGTGAAGGTGACACCTGGAGGCGGTAATTTCGTGATGAAGCAGCTGGGAGGCCGGAGAGGAATGTATTAAAGACAACACAACAGTAGAAAGACCGGGTGCGGATACCTAGACTTTTATTTAATCAGTTGAACTGAGGATTTGGATAATTAAGCCTCAAGGGCAGCGAGCTGGACTTAGAGCTCGTAGGTAGATGTTATTTAAGTGAGTGCCGATCCTGCGTATAGGGATCAGCTCACGTTTCTACAAGAGTATATACTTTGTCCTGCGGTGGAATAAACGTACGTCTTTCGCTTGCTCGATTTGAGTCTGCCATATGTTCATGATCCTGTTGGTAAGATAGAACATGTTTTGTTGTTCTGATCTGTTCTTGACGAGTTCAATTTGAGTTGCTTTAAGTGTACGGTCCCGTGGGATTTAGAGGACAGGCACTTCAAGACACTGGTCTTCTAGTGACTGCCGTTTCCATCGATGATGAACTGTATTTTCGTTGAGGACTTTTGTGTTGGCATTCTGGCGACGGCATTATGTACAGTGAAATGTTTTTTGTTTTTTTTACATCTCTTCGAGGTGTTTTGTTGGATGAACTGCATTTTGGAGAAAAAATGGCGTGGCTGGCTAGAAAACATCTAGAAACGGAACAACCCCTAGACATATCGAGACTATGTAAGCGAACATCTTGTTGGGAAAGTTACTGCCGCTTCTATCAAGGATGAACTGTGTTTCGTAGAGGACTTTTGTGGTGACATTCTGGGGAGCGGCATTATGCACAGTGTGCCCGAGCGGGCTGTTGTTTGTCGAGACTCCTGTCTTTTCCATTTTTCACATGAGACAATGAGGAACATTTTATGTGATATTCACTGGCACAGGAACGGAGCATAATGGGGACGACCCGTTGCTGTGATGTTGGAACCGCGACTAACTAACTAACTAACTAACTAACTAACTAACTAACTAACTAACAAACTAACTGACTAACTAACTAACTAACTAACTAACTAACTAACTAACTTACTAGAGATACAGTGATCAGAAACAATTCTGGCACTCATCAGCATGCCTCCACATCATGGTTAAATGATGTCCATCGAAGGCCCTCCCTACCAAATTGACATGTTCTGTTATCCATGAAATGTTATTTCTACTAGATGACAGGTTCACATGTCCACCAAAAAAAAAAGTCCTACTGAATGACAGCTCGGTTCAAAGGTCCACAGGTTATTGTAAGCCAAACGAAATACTGGTGCTATGAGAGAAAACCATACTTCGTGTTCATGCCTCTGAAACATAAAAAAAAAAGATAATTAATGTCCCTGATCTCCAACACCGCAGGCTCCAGGCATGTAGGTGGACAAACGCTTCTCTGGCTGCCAAATGGAGAATTGCTTGTCTAGCAAATTCATTTGGTGAGAAGTCTCTCGCAAAATCTCAGTGTATGGCGAAACCAAAGTCCAAAATGTATGGACCGCGTCCTTCTGGTCTCAGAACGCACCGCTTTTGGTGTACGGGAGGCTCGATGTGCAGGACGTGAAGATGCTTTGGATTAACCCAGTATAAGAGCGTCCTGTGTCGACTGCAATTATTGAAGCCTCCTTAGCGGGTGGGGAATTCCCATGGTCTGTCCCTGACTTCCCTTGAGGGCCAACCAAAGAGGCTGTTCTTGAAGGTCCATTTGGTGTGACATCAGTAGATGGATGGACAAAGATGACCTTAAAACATTTAGACCGTGAACATCCACATGAAACACCCGGGAAGGCTATCCCGGCCAACAAACCCCCGAATAATTCTGATGTGTCAGCCGAAAGTCGCAAGTATCGTAGCTCAGCTGTAAACAGACGCAATACATGTACGTCCAAAAGCAAAATATACCGGGCGAACGGTAAGAAGAAGAAGAATATATACTATGAATGCCGAATACAGTCAAAATGCCACTGATGGCACCTAAACCTAGGCTTGTACATAACAAATGTCCTACTAAGAAGGCAATTCTTAGTTATCTCTAAAACTAGAGATGATAGAAATAAACTGATTACATTTTTGGAATCAGTAACACGAAATTACCCAAGAACAGCCATAAAATTAAGGCACCAAAATGTGTCTAAACCAGTGTAATAGAATAGATAATATAATAAATTATACACTAGATCAGGGGTGGCCAACACGAGGCCCGCGGGCCGCATGCGGCCCGCCGGGGGTCATATTGCAGCCCGCGGGGCTAGGTCAAATGAACATAAATGTTAACTTTATTGTACATATCACCAAAAGAATATTACATCATGAGTCGTGATACATTTCCAATATTTTATGCCTATCAACAACACTTGGATTTAAATATTTAGCACAACCCACTACTGGCAACGCTGATCGTATTCTGGTATGACCCTAAGGCCTATCCACGTCAATATGGAAGCACTATACTCGAGTTTCGCTCTCGTTTGAGCTCGTCAGTAGTGCATATCCCTGGCCGGATCCGGAAACAAGCCCCAGATCACTGGCGTGTGATCTGGGTGTGTAACCACGCGGCACACGCTGGACACGCCAAATTATCACAACAGAATATTACAACGTCACCCAACGTAGGCTATGCTCAAGATTGCCCAATCGCCGCGACTGACATCCATCAATCGATGTGGACCCGGACTTCTCACTGGCAAGGAACACCAGGCCTCCTAAAATCCAGTGAGCAATAATCAGTAGTGGGTTTTGCTCAATATTTAAATTTCAAATCCCGAAACAACGACACTTGGATTCCCTATTAAACTGTGTATTCAGAGGTCTCAATGTTAATTAGAGGCCAAGCCTAATTTTCTAACCATAACACTTAAGCCGCCGGGACGTTTGACGTTGACAGGAGTTGGAAACTGCGTCCACACGACATAGGAACAGAACATGTGTGACCGTCTGGTGGATGACAAGAAGACGGGAGATGGCAACACTACTGCCCCCCTCTCTCTTTCTCCAGCCCGGCCCTTTCCGAGACACCATCCCCATCAAGCTGTCATGTTCCATGCTAAAAGTGAGCCTAGGATAGGTATATTAAAAGAAATCGAGCGGGTGGATTGAATTGAGAAGTTTTTAAGGGGTGACATTGAGAACTGTAAGGAGTCTGGGAAATGCTTTTCTAGCGACCAGCTGTATTTTCCGTATTGCATACAGTGGGGTTCTTTGGACACCAGGATGGTGGACTGTGCCTTAGACGAACATAAAGCATAGTACAAATGCTCTAGCTCTCATGTGGAGGGGCTGATTCATTGGCACAGGATGAAAAGGAATCGCCTTCATATTGCTGTAAGAGCAGAATTTCCTTAATATTATTTGCTTTCCAAGTTTAAGGCAACCTCAACATTACAGAAGTCTATTGAGTGAATGATCAATGTATATATGAGGATGGCCTGGCCAACACCAGTGTACCTACTACTCAAGTAAATGCACCGGCTGAGTCCTCCCTTCATTGCTAGTTGTTAAATTCAGGAGAAGAGTTATGAACATTGTCGAAACCTGGCAGTTATCTAGATGGACATTTACAAAACATGGATTGTTTCCATCTGGACATTTTTAAAACCTGAACTTTATCTATGAGGACATTTTGAAAACCTGAACGGCATCACCGTGGATATTTTTCACCGCCTGAAACTTATTACTGCCCGTCGTTTATCATGTATGGATAATTTCCATCCTTGACTGGTATCATTATGGATATTTATGACTCTTGAAATTTATCTGCCCTATGGATGTGTATAACTCCTGAAGTTTATGTGCCCTTTGGATATTTATAACTCTTGAAGTTTACCAGCCCTGTAGATATTTATAACGTCTGAACTTTATCTGAATTTGGACATTTATAACTCCTGAAGTTTATCTGCCCTGTGGATATTCATAACTTCTGAGGAGATTTATTATCAGGTATATTTCACCGCTTGAGGAATATTGCACTGGATACTCCCAAATCCGGAACATTTAGCCGAATGAATATGTGCACCTTGGGAACTTATTAACCTGACTAGTTCTACTCCAGTGACTTGAACATGAACATTCGTAAAGGAAATATTATGGACCATAGACTGTAGGAACCATGGTGATTTAGTTTGTGAAAAAGACTGACATAAGCCTGGGTCATTGACATTGAGGTGAGTGACCGGGCATGAGGAAGAATGGAGATGAGAGTGGGAGACAGTAAAGTGACTGACCTGGCTATGAGAAAACAGCCAGTCCTGAGAAATAAAATAGTGAGGGTACAGGAAAAAACCCCTAGGGCGGATGAGGAGAGAGATAGTGTATTTGTGTGTGAAGTCAAGGGACTTCAGGCAGTTGATGTGTAGATGCCGAACTGATCGGTAGTCTAAGGAGAAGCGGTGTTAGAGATCTCCGTGTTGTGTTGTTCTCCGAGTTATGAAGACAGGCCTGAACCAGAGTGGGTTCTACAGGGAGTGAGGCCCAAAAAACCCAGAGTGGGTTGCATAGTTGAGCAGTGGCTCCGACCCAATGTGTTGGTTGTATTGTAGGATTTTCAGCCGTGGATAGTAGCTGGATTACCTGTCTTGTGGATGTGATAAGAAGCAGGCCGTGAGAAGGCATTGATGTGTGCTGGTTAAATTGTGAGGAGGATATTTATATTCTATGGATTACATTGTTTCTGGATATATATATATATATATATATATATATATATATATATATATATATATATATATATATATATATATATATATATATATATATATATATGTGTGTGTGTGTGTGTGTGTGTGTGTGTGTGTGTTCCGTCTGTTCGTCTTATTTCTGGAATAAATGATTATGTGCGCCAACTCAATCTTGTTTCATGACTGGTGAAGGTGCACTTCTGGGGTGAGTTGGATTAAGAGACAGTTAGATATCTCAATTGACACACCATGAACATCGTTACCTAGACAACGACCATCACACGACAATATCAAGCAAAGATCATCAAGAACATTGATATTATCATCAAGAACGACGTGTGACAATCTGAGAGCTCGTCCGATCGAGAACAATCTGGGAGCTCGTCGCTTAGTAAGGAGTATTTGAGGGCTACGTCTAATCAAGAACATTATAGACAGTGTTGTCATTCTGAGATATTTGTGGGCTCCTCGCTGAGAGAGGGTGGACAGCGGAGTGTGTCCACCGTATAAACACTGAGTTTTTCTCCGTGCGGGAACTGGCTACAGACAGTTCACGTCATGTCCACTACAGGTGAATTGGAACCAACCATATCGCTAAAGCGAGTGGGGGTGTCAGAGAATTAACGCAGCACAAAAGTATGCACGGCGAGACGGGCTGCACATTATCGCTGTCGGTGATAAAGACACGCCATACAGACTAACCGGGAGAGTCCATTACGGTGACAGGTAAATTGGATACCAGGCAGTAGTGCTGAAACTAGCAGACGCGGCAAAGAAAGACCAGTGTTGAATCCAGAGTGGCGAGGGCAGCGTGTGTGTGTGCGAAGGCAAACGCACGGTGTTGGTCGCGGGTCGACAAGTGAACACAACGGGGGAGGACGGTGGAAATTGTGAGTCTCCACGGACAATTCGGGTCAGCGCTGTTTACGAGACCATTGAACTCCCAGGAAGGGGAGAGTTAATGAATGTGTAAGGATACACTGTGAAAATTGACATTACTTTGTTCACAGCCGGGTCGGGGCTGAGAAGTTGTGTGGAAATTGTTTTTGTATGACGAAAAAGTGTCCGGTCATTTTACAGACAGTCAGTGTGGATTATTGTGACAAAGAAGACTGAGGTACTGACTTGAGGTGTCCGGCAAGGTCAAGGTTGGAGACAGTGGAAAGTTACTGGGATTTTCCACAGGAGATCGGAATAAACAAGGTTGTTTTGAAAAAAAGCCAGACTTGATGTTTCGTCTTTGTTCAAGCCTTTGTCATCATTATTCTGTTATGAGCAAACAGTTTTAACTTATCGTCATCGCAACCACTGTCGTATTTCTTTGCCAATAAGGATCTATATATCCAAATTTAAAGCGCTGAAAATTGGCTGCCATTCTCCTTTTCTTTTTGGTGAATCTTGTCGGGTAACGGCAATCCAGAACATTTTTGGATAATTACCATCATCTTCAATTCGTACGACAATCGAAAGAACACTTTGGATTATTACTGTGGTGCCACCACGTACAGAGAAAGTACAATAACGTTACGGACTGTGTCGAGACAGAACAGTTTGGATATCACTATCATCTTCAACTTTTGTCGACAGTTGGAACTTGTGATCACCACGTGAATCCAATAACCACTCAACAAAACAAGAAGTCGGTTTGAAATCTAGCGTCGTAGACATTTCCAGCGGATTGCGAATAACTATTAACACGAACAAAATAAGAACTTTTGGCGACGGATTAATAGGCACATATTTGTCGGCCAACCAGTTACACATTATTTTTTTTGCTCCCATCGTCATATTTATTGTTGTCGGGTGTTACGCAATTATTTGTATGTGGTCCAGTGTTTGTCAAGAGTAGGGGATTTTTGTGTTGTTTCTCGAAGGCCGGGAGACAGGGCGAAAAGTTACTTTCTGAGGTGCACCATATATAATGTCTGGGAAGAAAATCGAAAGGTCGGTTTATTTGGTTCTGCAGGGACGGTCCTGAATTATATAACGTGCCAGTTTGTGTTTGACGTCAGATTTCTGTATAATTTTATGCTATAATTTTTTTTTCTCTCTTTCTTTTCGTTATATTTACATATGATATTTGCTGTGTTCGGATATATATTATTATTGTGATCTTTCGTCCTATCTACTGTCTAGTGGTCTGAGTCAGTTTATATTTTACGCGCACTGTGGGTGTCCCTACACAAGCTTGTGGTTGTTACTGTAGTTTATTTCTTTGTGATCACCGTCTCCGTGTACTTGGCTTGTGAGTCTAACGTTTTTATAGAAAACACTTAGTGTTATCATTCATTCGTTTTGTATATGTATTTATATGTATGTTTAACAATATTTCCAGAAATGATATACAACTATTTGTTATAGATATATGCCAGGGAGCATAGGTGATATTTCCCCTCACTACCTAGTGCTTATAGAGTGACTGGGTGAGTACAGAGTGATATTTTAGCACTACGAATTTACGTACACAGGGAGTGCTGGTGTACTTAGGGAAGTGACACAAAGACTAACAGCAGAGTCTGTACATTTATAGTTGGCTGATTCACAGCAACGTGTCCACAAGTACAAGATGCCTACTTTAATGGAATATATTGAAGCAGGCGAACGAATAGGCCTGAAAGGTAAAGAGTTACAGGAGTTTGCAGAAGCAAAATTGAAAGAAGTTCAGCACTGGGAAAGAGAGGAGAGGCATAATGAACGTGAATCAAAACGCTTACAGGAAGAGAAAGAGACACAAGTAAAACTAGCTGAAATGGAAAACAAACGTCTACAGGAAGTAAAGTTAGCTGAAATGGAAAACAAGCGTCTACAGGAAGAGACACAAGTAAAACTAGCCGAAATAGAAAACAAGCGTCTACAGGAAGAGAGAGAGAGACACACAAATGGAACTTGAAAAGTTAAAACACACAAATGCGGTGGAAATTGAGAAAGAGAAGATTAAGATGGAAGCTGAAATTGCTCTCAGAAAACTAGAACTATCTTCGAAGGGTCAAAGTGAGGAAAGCAGAAAACCTTCGCAGTCGTCGCAGAGATTAAAACTGCCATACTTTACGGACCGAGACAACCTTGAATCTTATTTGGACAGATTTCAAGCAAGTGCGAAAACTTTAGGCATCCCAGAAAACGAGTATGCGATACGACTTGGCGAATTTCTTACGGGCAAGGCACTAGACACCATGTTCAATTTACCTGTAGAAGAAAGAAACAACTACACTATCTTACGTCAACGTTTGCTCACAAAGTTCCAACTCACTGAGCATGGATATAGAACAAAGTTTAGACAGTTAGTGCCAGAGACAAATCAAGATTTCACAGATTTTGTTAACACCGTAAAGAATACATTTAACAAATGGATGGAGCTTGCAGAAGTAGGGAAAGATTTTAATAAATTAGTAGATCTAATGTTAAGAGACAAGGTAGTATCTGCATGCAATTCTAATTTAGTGGCGTTCTTTGAGGAACGGAAGCCAAAGGACATAGACACAATGTCTCAGTTAGGGCAAAACTATATGACTGCACATCCTAACAGTTCTATTGGGAAACTAATGAGTGAGGAAATAGTCTGTGCAGCGTACACTAAACAGGACCAGAATCCAGTCATCAGACCAAGGGCGAAAAGTGTGGATTCAGCACAGAAAGGTGAGCAGCAAGAACTTCAAGATAATGGTTTCCGAGGAAACAATGTTGGTAGAGTAGGACGGTACCCATATAGAAGAGGGAACTTCCAGAGACGTCAAAATTATGCCGGATGTTGGAATTGTGGGAGCTGGAGACACAAGGCAGCACAGTATGATGCACAACCATCAGATGGACCAACGAACAACACTAAAAGGGAGATTACTTGTTTCAAATGTGGAAAGAATGGGCATGTCAGCCATCAATGTAGGATGAGAGAAACAGAGCACTCAAATGCAGCGCAAGTAATTGAGACGCTGAACAATGAAGATTGTAGTGGATGCAAACCTCTTTTTGAAAAAGACAGTCAGCCAGTCCTAATATGTGGTCACACAGTTAAAGCAGGATCAGCAGTACATGAAGGAGGAAGTCTGAAGATGCATCATGGGTTTGTTAATGATAGGCCAGCGTTAACAATTAGGGATTCCGGATGTACGTCTATCGGAGTGAGGAGAAGTTTAATAGATCCCTCGGATTATACAGAGAAAAAGATTAGATGCATAACATTCAACGGCACAGTAGAGTTCTACCCATTAGCCATAATAACAGTAAAAACACCATATATCACTGGAAGAGTGACAGCGTGTGTTTTGGACTCACCAGTGGCTGATTTGATCATAGGAAATGTTATAGGAGTTAAAGATTGTACAGAAGAGGAAGTAGTTTATTGGGACCGAAAATATAGTGTAAGCAGTAATGAGGTAGTTACCATAAGAGAACCTAAATTAGACAGTATAGCTGAGGTAGAAGAGGCACTTGAAGTAGACACAGGAACTCAGGACAAGGATAGTACAGCTGAGCAGATGAGAATGGATCCCAAATATAGTGCTAGTGGCTCCCAGAGACAAGATACTACTCTGAACAAATGTTTTCAAGGTTGTAGTAGAGTAGAAAATAGTCAGTCAAAGAAAGGTAGATGGTGCTTCGAGAGGAAGAACAATGTTCTCACTCGCATGTTTTCAGAGAGCAAAACGGCACGTGGGCAAGTAGCAGTACCTTTAGCACACGGAGACCGATATACTAGAACAGCTCAGGATAGTGCATGGGCAGGGCACATAGGCATAAGGCGTATGCAGCAGAAAGCAAGGTGCCAGGTGTATGGGCCAAGATTGAATAAAGAGAGACTCAAGTGTAACGGTGCAATATGCAGATAGGAAAGTTGAGTCAGGTCAAAAGAGTGTTCACGACATTACTGACCCAGGGCTAGGGATAGCAAACAGATGTTGTAATTGTAGAGATACCATGAGTCATGGGTACATGAAAGGTAGACACAGCATCGACAAGAATCAGAGGTGGGTTGATGCAAGAACAGAACCACCTGATATAGGGTCGGTACACAAATAGTATTGTGGGGTCGTGAAGTAGTAAGAGACCTGTGGGTACATAAGTATAATGCTTTTCTATGATGTATTATTATTATTATGTGATGTATCAGTTCATGCATTGATACACAAGATAGAAAGATGGTTGTATTTATGTGTGATGAATATAGGAGTGTAATATGAGCATTTGAAGTATTATGTAGTGTGGTAGCTAGAGTAAGGTGCAGCCATACTTAGGGCTACCCAGGCTATATGTCTGGGTCACATGTTTAGTAAGTTTTAGTCTCCCAATATTTGAAAACGAAGTTTTCTTTTAAGAGGGGGGTGATGACATAAGCCTGGGTCATTGACATTGAGGTGAGTGACCGGGCATGAGGAAGAATGAAGATAAGAGTGGGAGACAGTAAAGTGACTGACCTGGCTATGAGAAAACAGCCAGTCCTGGGAAATAAAATAGTGAGGTTACAGGAAAAAACCCCTAGGGCGGATGAGGAGAGAGATAGTGTATTTGTGTGTGAAGTCAAGGGACTTCAGGCAGTTGATGTGTAGATGCCGAACTGATCGGTAGTCTAAGGAGAAGCGGTGTTAGAGATCTCCGTGTTGTGTTGTTCTCCGAGTTATGAAGACAGGCCTGAACCAGAGTGGGTTCTACAGGGAGTGAGGCCCAAAAAACCCAGAGTGGGTTGCATAGTTGAGCAGTGGCTCCGACCCAATGTGTGGGTTGTATTGTAGGATTTCCAGCCGTGGATAGTAGCTGGATTACCTGTCTTGTGGATGTGATAAGAAGCAGGCCGTGAGAAGGCATTGATGTGTGCTGGTTAAATTGTGAGGAGGATATTTATATTCTATGGATTACATTGTTTCTGGATATATATATATGTTCCGTCTGTTCGTCTTATTTCTGGAATAAATGATTATGTGCGCCAACTCAATCTTGTTTCATGACTGGTGAAGGTGCACTTCTGGGGTGAGTTGGATTAAGAGACAGTTAGATATCTCAATTGACACACCATGAACATCGTTACCTAGACAACGACCATCACACGACAATATCAAGCAAAGATCATCAAGAACATTGATATTATCATCAAGAACGACGTGTGACAAAGACCTTGTGGTATTAGATATAAACTCTCTGTTCCTGATATTTCTCTGAGTGGATGTAGTTGAAGGTAGAAATAATATTGGTTGGATATTGGCTGAGAACATAGGCGAGAAAGGTATGATTAATATAGATTATTAATATTATTTTGATGTGGGTTTTTGTTATGTGAATATTCATTATTTGTATTTGAGGTATTACGTAACCATGGCGTCAACTAGTAAAGACGTTGGACCAAAGAAGAATCACAGAAGAATTAAGAAGTTTTCAAGACAGGTGGACTATACACTATTTTTTCGTGGAAATTAAAACAAACTCATTTGCTTGATATCCAACGAACCTGTTTCTGTCTTGAAAGAGAATAACATCAAACGGCACTACGAGATTAAACATGCAAATAAGTTTTATAAGTACAAAGGGCAGTTTCGACAAAACCAAGTAAATGACTTTAAAAAAACATTTCTGCACAACAAAGGATAATTACTAGAGCGGGTTCAGGGTCAACATGCTATGTAAAAGCTAGTTACGCGGTATAGAAAAAAAAACTAAGCCATATTCTGACGGTGAAATGGTTAAGGGATATTTGGAGAGCGTCGTTGAAACCCAGAAAAGAAGAAGGATTTCTAAAAAATTAAGTCTGTCTCGTCAGACTATTACTAGGCGTGTGGACGACATTGGAAAATATATTGAAGATAATTTGAAAAGTCGAGCATCCGAGTTTATATTTTATGCTCTAGCAGTGGATGGAAGCACAGATATGGCAGATACTGCCCAACTGGCAATTTTTATCGTGGGCGTTGATATCCATTTTTAAAAGACAGAAGAATTAGCGGCGCTGTATCCACCTAAGGACACTACTAAGTTACGAGATTTGTTAGAAGCAGTTACATCGACATTGAATTGCTTTTTGTTACAATTTAACAACTTATCGGACTTAACAACGGATGATGCCCCAGCAATGGTTGGAAAACCGGAAGGTTTAGTAAAATTGATTGGAAATGAGGCCTCCAAAGTCGGTAACACTTCAATGCTAAATTTTCATTGCATTAATCAATAGGAGAATTTATGTTCGAAGGCCCCCAAAATGGACCATGTCATAAAAGTGGTCGTCAAAATAGTGATCTTCATGAAGTCGAATCGGGTTGAATCGTCGCCAGTTCCAAGAATTTCTAGTCTTTGGACTCACATTATCATGACGTTACATTTTATGCAGAAGTAAGATGGCTGACCCGTGCCAAATTGTTGAAAAGAGTGTTTGATTTGCAACACGAAATATAATCATTCTTTGCAATCAAGTCGAAAAGTATCCCAGAGTTTGAAGACAAAGAGTTGGTTTGCGACTTTGCATTTCTGGTCTTTATAACTGGCCACCTAAATGACGTTAGTACTAATCTACAAGGGAAAGGTAAATTAATTAACAAGATATATTTTTTTTGTTTACATTAAACCATGCAAGTGTTTGAGCACGATCTCACCTACTGGTAAGAGACGATGTGGTCGAAGCTGTAGCACGCTTGCTTATTTACTTTAATTAATAACAACAATAAAAAAAAATTAGGTGCGTGGCTCGGCATAAATATTATTTCTGAAATTTGGCCCGCTTGCTGAAAAGGTTGGCCACCCCTGCACTAGATAATAGGCTAGATATTAGAATAGATAATAGCATAAAGAAGAAACTAATACGCGAGAAATAAAACAATATATTGATGAAGAAATGAATAATGTGACTAAATAACGCAATAAAACAATAGTGTTTTAACATAATAACGCGTGCTGATGCTTTGAGAATGGAAGCAACATGTCTGAAGGAAATGGCGATTCTTCGGAGAAATCCAAATATTGGTATCAGCAGCTGAGCATTGAGTGAATCATCGAAAAAGTGACGCAGAATTGGTAAGCTTTACTAGAACACAATCACACGTGAGTACATGGACGTTGCGGCTATATTCTTCGTCAGCACACAAACAATAGACACTGATGCAACTACATTAAAAAATATACAAAACTATATATAATTTTTTAAGGAGTACTTTAATTGTTTACTTTAAATACAGAAGCCACAAATAATATACTGCACGATTTATTGCCTGACATATTTCGCTGCATCTCGTGACCTAGTGTCTTCTGTACTCGTTTGCTGACCGTGGAGCCCGGAGTTAAATCTCTGTTGAGACGGTGTGTTTTCGTAATCACGTGGCTGGGATCGACCCAATTAAAGTGATATATAGAACGAGATGTAGCGATATATGCCAGACAATAAATCGTGCAAAATATCGTTTGTGGCTTTTGTGATTAAATTCACTAACGGATTACATTCTTTTAAAAATGCATTGCTTGTATGCTGACGAAGATTTTATCCGCAACATCTATTTTGTCACACGAGGTTGTGTCCTAGTAAAACTGACAAATTCCACTTCTCATTTTCGTAAATTTACTTAGTGTGTGTGTTTACAGCTTTACTGCAGTTCCACCAGTTTATTCTCTCAACAACTCAGCAGTAGTAGTACCTTTACAGAAACGTTTACTTCTGCTTGATGAGAGGACAGAGCTATTCAGATAAATTCAAATGAAAATGATGATTTGTCTCCTTGTATACGACTAGTATAATTTCCCATGACAATTATATACATCCTTCAGCAGACACGACTAGCTGGCAATATCTATCTTTGGTTTCACAAGATGGAGCTAGCACTGCCAGGAAGAAAGCTTTCGTGAAGACTGCCGTTCATCACCATTGATTCTCCACAGAGGATCGAGCTATTGTTAAATGAATGATGGGGCAGTTTCAATGACAGCAGTACCAGGGAACGCAAAGCCCCGAAGAATGAGATGGGGACCAAGAGACAGAATTTCTGGATGTTTCTGTGTGCAGTTTTAGGGGTGGACTAGGGCGTGATAGGGGTATAACAAGGATAACATGTATAACGGGGGTGTGGGCTGGGAAGGGGATCTTTCAAACTGAACAGAAATAGCAAGCGGCGCAGATTATGCAGATTAACAGCACATGTAACTCAGAATATTGTTACATTAACTATTGAAATTTTAAGGGGTTACGGATGCAATTCGTAACCCCACATAGACGTTCAAAACACAGATGCGGGTTATCTGGAAGCACACAGCCTTGCGATGGTGTTTTAATACAATGGTATCTGTGCCGGTCGTTCAGAAATTAAGGGCAAAACTACTGAACGTAAAATTGCCAAGAAATCACAAACAGCAAACAAATGCTGGGGTTGACTGCAACATCCTGTAAAGATATGAAACTAACTTTTAACTGACATTTTACGTTAACATTCCTGCAGACATTTTACACTGAAATTCGCCTGTCTCAGTTGTTACTTTGACCCTCATGTACTGTTGATAACCTTTTGCAAGATGGAAAACATACTTATCAACATAAGCCTCCAAACTGCAGTGAGAAAAAGCTAAAGAGAACCTGTACTGTTATATGCATGTGAAACACGGACAATAATCAAAGCTAAGAAATATGTCATAGCAGTGGAACTGTGGTGTCTTGAGTCAAGTGCAAAGAACTTTGTGGTCGGACAGAAACTCAAGTGAAAACCGTTAACTTATTTGAGAAATGAGTCGGAGACAGTCAATATTCTTTATTTAGTTCGCTAGGAAGAAAAATGAACTGAAATCTTAGAGACAAGCGGCAAACTTGATAGAAAAAGAGCAAGGGAAATACAATGAGATAAATGCGGGGAAGGCTTGGCCACATGGCATGACCGGTGCAAAAACAGAGACCTGAACCAAGGCTCCAGTGATCGCGTGAGATAGCGAACCATGATTGCCCTGCCTATCGGCATGGCACGTGATGATGATGCTGATCCTATATGGACATAACATAAACTTCTGATTCAGGCAGTTATTACCTCCCTTCGATGAAAGACGCTATTGATTTAACTCCTACCTCAGACGGTTATCTGACAGTTTTTGATTCTACCTCTATTTGGGACAGTTTATCATCGTCTCATCATGTCATCTCATCATGTTCCTCTTGTACCTTGCAGTGTCGAGGTGAAGTATAAACAGCGGAGGGTTTATCATTGTCTCATCATCTCATCTCATCATGTTCCTCTTGTACCTTGCAGTGTCGAGGTGAAGTATAATCAGCTGGACGGTTTATCATCATCTCATCTTAACTCACCATGTTCCTCTTGTACCTTGCAGTGTCGAGGTGAAGTATAAACAGCGGGAGAGTTTATCATAATCTCATCTTATCTCACCATGTTCCTCTTGTACCTCGCAGTGTCGAGGTGAAGTATAAACAGCGGGAGGGTTTATCATCATCATGAATGGCAAAATGGACAAGAGCGCTCATTCTTAAACATCAGTCAGTTGATACCGAGGTAGCGGGTTCAATCCCTGCACCATTCAGATGGATTTCTCGTCCTTGACTTGGGGATGTAAATTACAAATACCTCTGAAGTCGGAGTAGGTTCGCCTGATGGCGAGGGACACTTGTAATAGGAAAAGCTAATCCACACGCACAAATCAGTCCAGACCACTAGAAGCACTAGGATGTATATGGACTACCTCGATTTCAAAGGGAGCGAATAAAAACAAAAAAAATCAACGTCTTACACTTTTGCCATTAAGTGTCGTATGGAGAAATAGATGACGAACCAGCGCCCGATAAGTGGCAATGGATAGTGTCATTCCGTTTTATTGTACAATGTATTTGATGTTGTCAAACCATTTTCTTCCAGGTGCCCTCTTGCTCTGGTATCAGATCTTCTTTGGTGTAGCGCCAGTGCTGGTTGTTGGTGGTGTTGCATTCTAATGAGATGGCCGAACCATTTTATCTTCTGTCTTTCAATTAAGAAAAAAAAAGGCATTTCCTTTCCAGGACTTTGCGATCCATCCCAAGGATGGTTTTCTAGGGATTGTAAGTTCAGTAGTTTGCCATTGCATTCTGAACGAGAAGTCTTCATTTAAATTTCAACGCCGGTGTAGAGGCTGAACCGCCTACCTCGCAATCAGCAAACCGGAAGTTAAACAGGTGAAAGCTCTTATCCTTTCGACCAGCCCTAGCCTAAAATCCATCCATCCATCATGTGCCATGCCGGTAAGCGTGGGCAGTCATGTTTTGCCATCTCACTCGATCACCAGAGTCGTGGATCAGCTCAGTGTTTCTGTCTCAACCATGCCACGAGGCCAAGCCATCCAGGTATTTGCTTCTAGGTCTTCCTCTTGGTCTGTTCCCTTCGATCTTACCAGTTGTCACCAAGTTCTCCAAATATATTAAAATAGATACCAGAAAATGTCCCGACAGATAAGGGCGGCCGCGTGAAGTTGACCCCATCACCCATCGAGTAGCGATGGGTCTATAAACAGATGCGGCTAGGACCATATACCAAGGCCGTGTAAAGGGACTCGCTACTGCTTTAGCTATTCTACTGTGATTTGTATCGGGGTTGGGCCTGACAGTGTGGCCAATAACAGCAAGTAATACGCTACCATAAATGTGGTATGGGCCCGACAGTGTGCCAATAACAACAAGTAAGACGCTACCGTAAATGTGGTAAGAACCCTGACAGTGTGGCCAATAACAGCAAGTAAGACGCTACCATAAATGTGGTATGAACCTGACAGTTTGACCAATAACAACAAGTAAGACGCTACCATAAATGTGGTATGAACCTGACAGTTTGACCAATAACAACAAGTAAGACGCTACCATAAATGTGGTATGAACCTGACAGTTTGACCAATAACAACAAGTAAGACACTACCATAAATGTGGTATGAACCTGACAGTTTGACCAATAACAACAAGTAAGACGCTACCATAAATGTGGTATGAACCTGACAGTTTGACCAATAACAACAAGTAAGACGCTACCATAAATGTGGTATGAACCTGACAGTTTGACCAATAACAACAAGTAAGACGCTACCATAAATGTGGTATGAATCAGACAGTTTGACCAATAACAACAAGTAAGACGCTACCATAAATGTGGTATGAACCTGACAGTGTGCTCAATAACAACAAGTAAGACGCTACCATAAATGTGGTATGAACCTGACAGTTTGACCAATAACAACAAGTAAGACGCTACCATAAATGTGATATGAACCTGACAATGTGCCCAATAGCAACAAGTAAGACGCTACCATAAATGTGGTATGAACCAGACAGTTTGACCAATAACAACAAGTAAGACGCTACCATAAATGTGGTATGAACCTGACAGTGTGCTCAATAACAACAAGTAAGACGCTACCATAAATGTGGTATGAACCAGACAGTTTGACCAATAACAACAAGTAAGACGCTACCATAAATGTGGTATGAACCAGACAGTTTGACCAATAACAACAAGTAAGACGCTACCATAAATGTGGTAAGAACCTGACAATGTGCTCAATAACAACAAGTAAGACACTACCATAAATGTGGTATGAACCAGACAGTTTGACCAATAACAACAAGTAAGACGCTACCATAAATGTGGTAAGAACCTGACAATGTGCCCAATACAACAAGTAAGACACTACCATAAATGTGGTATGACCAGACATTTGACCAATAACAACAAGTAAGACGCTACCATAAATGTGGTAAGAACCTGACAATGTGCCCAATAACAACAAGTAAGACACTACCATAAATGTGGTATGAACCAGACAGTTTGACCAATAACAACAAGTAAGACACTACCATAAATGTGGTAAGAACCTGACAATGTGCCCAATTACAACAAGTAAGACACTACCATAAATGTGGTATGAACCAGACAGTTTGACCAATAACAACAAGTAAGACGCTACCATAAATGTGGTAAGAACCTGACAATGTGCCCAATAACAACAAGTAAGACACTACCATAAATGTGGTAAGAACCTGACAATGTGCCCAATAACAACAAGTAAGACGCTACCATAAATGTGGTAAGAACCTGACAATGTGCCCAATAACAACAAGTAAGACACTACCATAAATGCAGTATGGGCCCGACAGTGTGTCTAATAATTACAAGAAATGGGAGCGGCCGAGATGTTTAACAGTAGATGATGTTAGCTCTAAATTTAGAACACGGCACATGACGTTATTATTTAAAAAAAAAAAAAAATAAGAGCGCCCTAAGAGAACAACTTCCAGTCAACATATTTAGCATTTTTTACTGGTTCGTGCAACATTATTGTCGGGGGCAAGTCTGAATCTCCAGAGAGGATTAAATACCATAGGCAGTTGTTGTTTCAGTGTCGTGTCTGTTCTGACTTCCTACAGGATGTACCCGGTCTGGGGATACAGAGAAACAATTGACAGTGTTTACGTGGTGTCTGCTAGACTTAGCGTATGGTTTTAATAATTTCTTATGTGTTATGTGCTGGGAGAATAATTCAGACTACAGAATCAGATCTTCATAACTCTGTTACTGTTTATACCAGGTACTGTTCTATAAACATTATATTTGTTATTTGACCGAAAAATAGAGAAACAATTAACAGTGTTCACGAAGTGTCTGGGTGATGCAACATATGGTTTTACTAATTTCGTATGTGTATGTGATTTGCGTATTCAGACTACAGAATCAGATCTTTATAAACTTGCATCAGGTACTGTTCTATAAGCATGATATATGTTATTTGACATTCCATATTGTTTCTATCTTGTTAGTGATTATACTAACATGATACGCTGCGGTTCTTCAGTGATTAAACCATAGCTTTGAAGATTGAGCACAACTCACTACTGCCAAAGCTGATCGTATTCCGGTACGATCCTTGGGTCTTGTCCATGTCAGCTCTGGTTTGAGCGCGTCATTAGTGCATATCCCAGACTGGACCCGGGATCGAACTCCGGATCACTGGCGTGTTAGGTGGGTGTGTAACCACTTGACAATGCGTCTCACGCTAGACGCGACCAAGTTATTGACAATTGACTAGATCGTCTTCTGTCCATCATCCCCTGTTTGGGCACAGGTCCTCGACCAAACCAAGCCAAACCGTATGCTATGTGCTGCAGCTCTTACCATGTCCTCCTTGACTAGACCTTTGCAATATTGTCTTTTCGTTGTCCTTTATATTATTTGGTTTCGTCGGGTTACCAACCAGATCATTGTCGAAAAAAAAGGAAATCATCTGAATGCAAAAATATTGTCAAATATATCTTAAGGGCTAAAATTGCAAATAAGGCACTATTTATTACTTGCAAAAGCTACATGAAGCACTATATACATATGTTATCAAATGTTTCCCCCCCCCCCCCCCCCCCCCATCAACGTCCCACAATCTTCTTGTGTATATCTAATTGGCGCTTCTCTCTCCCTCTCATCTCTCTCTCTTTGTCTCTCTCTCTCTCTCTCTCTCTCTCTCTCTCTCTCTCTCTCTCTCTCTCTCCCTCTCTGTCTGTCTCTCATCTCTTTCTCTTTTCTGCCTTTTATCCGCTAATGGGGCAAATTCCCCCAACAAACCCACGCCAAGCCGTCCAATCTTTGGCCTTCTCCTCCAGCACACTCCATTTCCTCCCCATATGATTCATCTGGGTCTCTAATGATCTTCTCAGTGTCTTTTAGGTCTTCCTCTATTTCATGTGTCTTGTGAGCTCCAGTCAAAGATCTTTCTGCTTATACGTTTATAGTGTTGTCTCAGTGTGTGTTGTGTCCTATCCATTGCCGGCGTCGTTTTATCACCTTAAGGTCCATTGGAGTCTATCCGGTTCTCTCCCTGAACACCGCATTGGCGATTCTGGTTCCACTATTTTAGACCTCTATTTTGCACAGGCAGTTTATGAGTAATTATGTCCCCTGATAGTCGACACATGCGTCCTGTGGCTGAATGAGGCTTAACAAGTGGACTGGACACGCGCGCAGTAAGTAAGTGATCTTCAGCGTGAGTTCAGAGTAGTACTATAATCATTACAAATTTGTGGGCACAGCATGGTGAGTTCAGAGTAGTACTAGAACCATTACAATTGTGCGGACACAGCCAGGGTGATGTAAGAGTAGTACTAGAACCATTACAATTGTGCGGACACATCATAGTGAGTTCAGAGTAGTACTAGAACCGTCACAATTGTGCGGACGCAGCCAGGGTGAGTTCAGAGTAGTACTAGAACCGTTACAATTGTGCGGACACAGCCAGGGTGAGTTCAGAGTAGTACTACAGCCATTATAATTTTGTGGGTACAGCATGGTGAGTTCAAAGTAGCATTACGTGCGGATACGACCAGTGGGAGTTTAGAGTAATACTACAACCTTTACATTTGTGCGGACACAGCCAGTGTCAGTTCATAGCGGTAGTACTACAACCATTACACAATTTGTGGCCTCAGTCAGGGTGAGTTCAGAGTAGTACTTTAACCATTACAATTTTGCGGACACAGCAAAGGTGTGTTGAGAGTAATATTATAACCATTTCAATTACGTTTACGATTGCAATAATTGGCGTGGTATCACTCTATTGTCAGTACCAGGAAAACTTTTTTGTAGCATGTTACTTGAGAGATTGAAAAAGGCGATAGATGAAAGGCTCAGAGAAGAACAAGCAGGCTTCAGACCAAAACGGTCATGCATAGACCACATTTTCACCCTCAGAATAATCATTGAAGACTCCGTAGAATTCCAGTCGAAATTAATCACAAACTTTGTCGACTTTCAAAAAGCCTTCGACAGCATCCACCGTCCTTCACTTTGGAATCTACTTAACATCTATGGTTTTCCTACCAAATATACCAACGTCATAAAATCTTTCTACAAAGAGACACGTTGCTGCGTAAGAACAGAAACAGGCAACTCTGACTGGTTCTCAGTCGAAACAGGAGTGAAACAGGGTTGTGTCTTATCACCGATGCTTTTTGGAATAGCTATCGATTGGGTCATGCGCAAATGCACAAGTAACACAAATATGGGTATTCATTGGGTTGACAAAATTCTAGAAGACCTGGACTTTGCCGACGACATAGTGCTTTTGAGTTCAACGCATCCGGATGCTCAAGAGAAAATAAACCACCTCCAAAATGTTTCAGGGCAAATTGGTCTCCAAATTAACACCACAAAAACAAAGACTATTGATCTTACCAACAGTTCAGATGAGACCAAATTGAACAGCTACGTTCTTGAAAAAGTCAACAGCTTCACATACCTAGGAAGCAAAATGACATCCACAGGGGACTCAACACCAGAAATATCAACTAGAATCGCACTGGCATCTAGTGCCTTCAACAAACTGTCAAACATCTGGAAGTCAAAGACACTCAGCAAACACACAAAACTTAAAATCTTCAACTCTTGTGTGATTCCAGTGTTAACGTATGGATGTGAAAGTTGGAAATCAACGGTAGCTTTAGATAAAAAATTAGACAATTTTGAGAACAAATGTCTTAGAAGACTTCTAAACATCCACTGGACAGACTTCAGAACCAATTCGCAAATAAGACAAGAGACTAAGCAAGATACAGTATCCAATTTCATAAGAAGACGCCGTTGGAACTACATCGGCCATGTACTCAGAATGGACAAGACAAGACTCCCCTACCAAGCCCTCATATGGTCACCGGTAGGGAAAAGAAAACGGGGAAGACCAAGAGAGACCCTGCGTAGAACCATCATTAGAGAAGGCTCATTCAATGGCCAAGTAAATATCCAAGATCTACAACAGATAGCAGCGAACCGCCAGGCATGGAGAGACAGGACTTCTGCCCTATGCGCCGCCTTAGGCTCAAGAGGAAAGACTAACTAACTAACTAACTAACAATTACGTATTGAGACAATATAGGCCAGCATCGTCGCCGTCTCTACACGTGCAACCTGATAATGATGACATTTGTTTCATAATATGTTTATAAATGAAAATAATTGCAAGACTGAATATGTAACGTCGGTCGCTTTATCTCCCATACTAATTTATGGTATTAGTTTTACGAGGCTCGTTCTGGAGCCACGTGACCACTTACAACCCCCCCCCCCCCCCCCTCCTCTCCCCCCATTCACCCTCCCCCTCCTCCAAAGCCCCTCAAATAATCTAGAGGGAGATTTAAACGCAGGGCTACGGATTCTGCAGGCGAGTGAAATAACCACTACGCTACCTGGGCTTTTGTTGGAGCATAGCACCTGCATGTTATAGTTTGTATTAATTCAATAGCGGCTCGTGGGGACTAGCTTTCCCTATTAGCAGTGTCCTTCGCCATCAGGTGACCCACTCCGACTTCAGAGGTACTTGTAATTTACGTCCCAAAGTCAAGGACGAGAAGTCAAAATTGTAGTCAATTTGACCGTTGTAGGGGTTGATAGCTCATACCTTAGCATCATGTTTAAGAACGGGCGCACTTATCCATTTGGCTATGCTGACCTGACATCGGTCGGCGTGATATTGGCCATATGGAGTTAGACAGCATTCTATTTCTGCTCTCGGCGTTCGCTACAGGAGGGAATGACTGACCACCTATTCCTCCGTGCACTCAGACCTACAAACTGTGATGGTTCTAACACTTCGCATACCCACAGCAGATTCCTGCAACGGGGCAGTTTTTCTTTTTTTTAAAAGCACTTTTGGTTTCATTAGCACATACGTCACGTCATGCTGTCCTCCATATTTATGATGTAACAATACACGAAATGTCACGTAACGCATTTCTCAGCGAAACTTAGGGAAGCTGTATAAAAGCACTGCACTTTACAATGGTTCCTCTGGGCATTCATTTCCCAGGATGAGATTTATGTCTTCTGCAGTTACATATAACGTGCACATTCTCAAGTTAATGTAGTGTAACGATGATTAGTTTCGCTGTATGGCCCAACGTAATTTATTATGAAGATGGGTTAGCCTTTTTCATGTAAAGGGACGCGGTAGCTGTGGTCCTATGTTCAAGTCCCTCCTGAAGTGGGATAGTTAGTAAGTAAGTGGCACCTTGCCGTCTTTACAGACGAAAGTATGTGGATTGGAACTAGAGCTAGAATCCCACCCCACAATGCCTGGGCATGCATTAAGAGAACACGTGTTGTCCTTGCAGCATGGTCCCGCTCTCGGCCTTGCCTTTTGTTTTGCTCCAGGGGAAAGGGTAACCAGTACGTCTGGAACAAGGTAGGCTGCAGATTCTGCCGGCTCAGCATCAAACCTCCAAGAGCAGGAGGTGGGTAGCGGCCAGGCTCTCACATCCGGGAGATTTGACTTAGAGGCGTTCAGCCATATCACTCAGCTGAGTGCCTAAAACCAAGTGTCTGGACCTGTATTTGTGTGTACATCTGTCAATAGTAAGTGTATGGACCTATAAAAGCGTGTACTACTGTTAAACTCCCCGTCTGACATTATCTACAGTGCGGATCCCGCAGCCAGCGAAAATCCGCCCGCAGGAGATATATATTGCTCGTATTTGTTGCGAACAAATCACCGCTGAATATATATATAGTGTCTTTCTCTCTTGTTTTGTTTCCGGGAACAACATAACTGTCCGACCCGACGTTTCGATAATCACTTCATTTGTCAAGGACACAACAAACATAGATATGAGAAAATTAATATGACATTAAAACACAATAAATGTAATAGAAGTGTTGACAAAGGGGGAGATTAACGTCGAGGGCGTGACAACCCTGGATAGCAATAATGCGAAGAAGTGTAAGGCAGCACAGAGATAAAGTGATGTGCACCGACATGATCACCAACCACACGCGTGGACTAAAAGAAGGATTTAAAATGATTTAAACGCAAGAAGATCGACTTCATTGCAACAGGTTTTATCCCATATGGCCCGGTCTCTTTCCGCAGGGCCACCTTCCGAAAGCGGCGCACAAAGCACGAACTCCGTAGCTCTAGCGACGATCACCCAGGAGTCTCCGAGAAAATTACCTGTGAACTGAACGACGTAGCTCATAATCGAACCCACATCCTTCGGAGCTTGAGGCAGGGGCGTAACAATTTCGCCACGAAAACTCCCAACTGACAGACGAAGAAGACCATATCCAGTAATCTCATATTTCTTAGCATTATTGCTATCCACGGGTGTCACGCCCTCGTCTTTCACCTCTCCCATTGTAAATATTCCTTATTGAAACATCAGAAGTTGTGTTGTATTTCATTCTTACTAATTTCATTGATAATTTCCTTAGCTTGCATTACATTATTACATTATTTTCGCCGATTTCTCACTGCATTAATTATTTTGTTAATGACGACTGAAACCCTAATGAGATGTGTGTGCGTGCGTGTGTATATATATATATATATATATGTGTGTGTGCGTGTGTGTATGTGTGCGTGCGCGTGTGTTTATTGTGTGTCCTCGGGATTAAAAATACAATTTTGTTTTATTATATACTGCTATAGCGAAGGAGCGCATTTGGCCTTATCCTGGTGTGAGGACATTCCTATGACTAAATATCATACATAGCAGGGCAGACAAGGTCCTACGCCTTGGTCGGCAACTGGTTTACGATCGAAGCTCCAACAGGTGGATGTTCAGAGCATTGATTTACTAATCCGACAGGTTCTGCAGCTTGTCTAGCTCCAGATGTATTGGTGTTATCTTACCATTGGAGTAAACTAGCCAGGCCGAGAGAGGTATCATGCTGCATGGGCAACTCATGATGTCTGCAATTCAGCCTAGACTTTATGCCATGGAGAGGTATAATCCATACCTTGGTCTTACCGCCATGGGTTGTAGTTATTATGCCTTTTTGAAGCACACGGCAACAAACTATCGTCTGTCAAGACGGCAAGGTGCCAGTGAGTGATACTCTTATATTCTGCTGCAATCAAGATATGCGTTGTTGGTTACACTACCTACTGAAGATGTATTTCCCCTTGACATTTTTTTTTTGTTCGCTCGCTTTGTACTAAGCGTAGTTCATACACACTACTTCTAGTAGTTCTTGACTGAATTTTGCGTGTAGATTAGCTTTCCCCATTGACAGTGACCTTCGCCATCAGGCGAACCAACTTCGACTTCAGAGATACTTGTAATTTACATCCCCAAGCCAAGGACGAGAAGTCAACATTTCAGACCAACTGATCGGTGTAAGGGGGGGGGGGGGGGGGGGTTAAACCCGCTACCTCGGAATCAGCACATGGGTTGTTTAAGAACGTACGCTTATATCCATTCGGCCATGCTGACCTTTCCTTGAAAATTACAAACAGCACATGTACGGTCTGGGAACGCTGTGCGCCACATGTGATCTCTTTCCTTGACATCTTAAAAAGCACGGCTGCAGAAGGACAAAAACAATGTAATCATGTTGTAACAGCTGTTGCCACACATGTAGTACATATTTTCCCGCGAATCCTTGAACTTGAACCTTTAGGGGAAACTGATCAACAAGGGAGAAAACTGAAAAGGTGTTCACATCCGCATGCTTAATTACTTTGTTGTATTTTTATTTACTTTCTTCTGAATGTGGCGATTTCTTTCTCACCGTCGTCATTTAAGTACATCCTCGTATTATCTTCTTAACTTATTTGAATTCGTTGTCCGTGATGGTAACTCAAGGCGTTAACTTAATGGTGATAACTAGGGAAGTTGTTCACCGGATGTCTGTCGAATGTGAGTGTTGTGTTCTTTGTGAGTGTGTGAGTGTGTGTGTGTGTGTGTGAGAGAGAGAGAGAGAGAGAGAGAGAGAGAGAGAGAGAGAGAGAGAGAGAGAGTGTGTGTGTGTGTGTGTGTGAGAGTGTGAGTGTGTGTTTGTGTGTGTGAGTGAGTGAGTGAATGAATGTGTGTGTATGTGTGTGTTTGTGTGTGTGTGTGTTCGCTTATGCACCTACATACATACCTATCTACTTACTTATCATCAGCATGTGCCACGTTGATCAGCTGGGCAGTCATGTTTCGCCATCTCACGCGATCACCAGAGTTGAGGTTCAGCTCTGTGTTCTTGTCTCGACCATGCCATATGACTAAAAACCATCTATATACTTATCTCTCTGCTTTCCCTTTGTTCTTTTCCCCTCAACCTTGCCAGATGTCACTCAGTTTTCTAGTTTATTTCTTCTTATAAAGGGGTCACAACACAAACTTTTGACTGTCTACGTCAGCTGACGGTGTTCATTTGCTTCTTGTAGGATTTGCTCATACCTACCTATATACACACACGTACGTGCAGACACACACACACACACACCCCCCCCCCCCAGCTACCCCGCAACACTCCCACCCCAACACAAATACACTCACCATGACTGTGAGTTACTATCCCTAACATAAAAAAAATATTGCGTATCCTTTTACGAGACGTTGCAATAAGTCAATACCAGCCTTTATTAGCTGTTAGTGACTTGCTGGGTTATTTTACGTTCAGTAGTTTGCCATTGCTTTCTGAACGAGTAGTCAACACTTAGGTCCAACTAGGTGCGTCAAGTGAAGTTACTACGCCGCCGTCAGCAGAGGAAATTTAAGCTCAAGCGCGTTGAACCTTTCGACCACGTTGACCTCGATTAGATTCTACCAATACCTCTACCCCATTCATCCTCAGAAGAGAAGTTATATTATGGTTCATCCCTGGCTCAAATTAATAATCATGAGACTGAATCAGCCACAAATAGGATATTAATTTGAAGGAAATTGTTGTCCAAAGGTGGTAATGGTAACAACCTATCACCCTTCTTATAGTCCATTCCGTGTGGCGTTGGTGAACATGTCGATCCACAGCCTTTTGTTTCTTGTGCTGTCAGTAAATCCTGATACCCACGCTCCTCCATGCCATCATGTCAAACTGTCCAGCATCTTCTCTCTTGGTTCCCCCTTGCCCCTCTTCGCCTCAAACTTTCATGACATGCCCAAAGCATGTGAACTGTCCCCTTCCGATGCCAGTAACAGGTTCTCTTTGTGAGTTAACTTCTTTCAAGATATCCTTATTGCTCTCAATTTCATTAAATCTCATCTCCATAGCTTCTACATAATTACTCGAGGGCGTTGAACCCTCTACCTCGAAATCTTGCACTGTTATCTATAATTTCTTTTAACTCGCGTTTAATTTTCAGCAACTAAAACCTTCTCATCGGCAATGTAGACATTGTAGCCACAAAGTTTGGTCGTACATTGTTCAAGGGGAGCTAATCAGCACATAACAGAACCATATGTATCATATGTTCTTTCAACAGACGTGGCCGTTACTTCAGAGTCCTAGACACTTGACGAATGAGCGGATGTGTCCTCTCCGCTTGCCACATTGACTCATTAATTCTCTGGTCGTTGACGTGTTGCTCATTAGCGGTCAGGAAATTATCCAAACAGGTTCTTCATTTGCTGTCAGTGTGTTTTTAACTAGGCGTGGCTGAATTATTGACAGTTGAGATGCTTTGTGTCTGGTTTGGATAACATCAGTTTGCGTTGTCTCTGGTTCGGAAAACATGTCAGTTTACGGATTTCAGCGTTGTTTTCTTAACATTTCGGAATGTTCATATTCTCAGAGTATGATAAGATGAACGGTGCCGTAAATTTAATACATTGTTATATAGTTATAAAATGATATACAATATCGTGATAAATAATTAATATATAATTATGAACAAGCTGAATGAAACAAGCTAAACAAGACGATATACAATTATAAAAAAGGTGAAAGGTAATTCTTTGGAAGACACTGTTGTTACTGTGTGAATTCACTATGGTGTTGCCTCCCGTGTGTTGCCGGAGCCCATAAGGGAAGCAAAGAATAGCAACACTGCAGCCTACCACGCATGTCGTATGAGGCGACTAAGGAGGTTTGATGGTTCCGTCGCCCTGCTACTGAGTGAGTGCGTGGCGCGACACTGTGAGCTGTGAGTTTCGTGTGAAATGCTTTTAATCTGCCCGAGGTTTTTTGGAACGTGACTGCATGTTCGGAGCGATGGCAGATGGCTATGTCCCAGAGTTGACCGGTTTTTGCCTTATGCAAAAATGCGTGGCTGCTGGGCTTCTGGTTGACTGCCACTGCCATCGACGATGAACTGCATTTCGTGGACTGTGTGGGTGAACATCTAAGAAACATCCAGATGGGAAAATGACTGCCGATTCCATCAGAGATAAACTGGGTGTTTCGTGGGGGACTATTGTATTGACATTCTGGCAGCAGCATTATGCACAGTGTATCTGTGCGGGTTGTTGTTTGTCGAGACTCCTGTCTTTTCCACTTTTCACATTGGTCAGTGGGGAGCGTTTTGTGTGATATTCACTGGCACAGGAATGGAGCATAATGGGGATGGCCCGTTGCTGTGAAGTTGGAACTGTGACTAACTAACTAACTAACTATGGTGTTGCATGTCCTTTGCAGAACGTTACTATCAACCCCGAGTTGATATTCTAAGCAAATGTTACGTACAGTCGTTTGCCATTGCTTTCAAAGCGCGAAGTCGACGTTTAAGTCCACTGACCGGTGTGTGGACTAAACATGCTTAGGGGAAATTTAAGCGCGAGTGTATCAAACCTTTCGGCCATGCTGACCTCTTGCGTATTAATACACCTTCACAGATACTGATCACGTTATTATCCGACGTAGTAGCCATATATGATTGTGTTTTTCCGCTTAGAATTGGCGTAGTGGTCATGAATGAGTGTGATATTTCCGCTTAGAATTGGCGTAGTGGCCACGAATGAGAGTGATATTTCCGCTTAAGATTGGCGTAGGGCCATGAATGAGTGTGAAATTCCCGCTTAGGATTGGCGTAGGGATGTGAATGAGTGTGACATTTCCGCTTAGGATTGGCGTAGGGCCTTGAATGAGAGTGATATTTCAGCTTAGATATCGCGTAGGGACTTGAATGAGTGTACAATTTCAGCTTAGAATTGGCGTAGGGACTTGAATGAGTGTGACATTTCCGCTTAGGATTGGCGTAGGGACTTGAATGAGTGTGACATTTCCATTTAGAATTGGCGTAGGGACATGAATGAGAGTGATATTTCCGCTTAGATATCGTGTAGGGACTTGAATTAGTGTAAAATTTCAGCTTAGAACTGGCGTAGGGACTTGAATGAGTGTGATATTTCCATGTAGAATTCGCGTAGGGATGTGAATGAGTGTGACATTTCCGCTTAGATATCGCATGGGGACTTGAATGAGTGTGATATTTCCATTTAGAACTGGCGTAGGGACATGAATGAGAGTGATATTTCCGCTTAGATATCGTGTAGGGACTTGAATGAGTGTAACATTTCAGCTTAGAACTGGCGTAGGGACTTGAATGAGTGTGATATTTCCATGTAGAATTCGCGTAGGGATGTGAATGAGTGTGACATTTCCGCTTAGATATCGCATAGGGACTTGAATGAGTGTGGTATTTCCATTTAGAATTGGCGTAGGGACATGAATTCTTCTTCTTCTTCGTTCATCCGGAGTTTTTTTTCGGATGTGATTGCGTTGTGCCTGTTTACAGCAGAGCTGCGTTCTTGCGCCGTTAGGCCGACACATCCGACTTCTGCGGGCATTTGTTGACCGGGTTAACCTTCCCGGGGGTTTCTTAGGACGTTTGACTCTCACTGTTGTGGTGTTATCCCCCATCCCAGCTGGTCCATATAGAACAGCCAAAGATCCTGGTCAGCCCTCAAGGGAAGGCAGGGGCAGACCATGGGCATTCCCCGCCATCCAAGGAGGCTTCCATACTTGCAGAGCCGATACATAGCGCTCTGGTACTGGGCTCACCCAAGGAATCGTCACGTCCTGCACATGGATGCTTAGCCTCACTTCCGTATATTGGGCCTTCCGTTCACCATAGGCTGTTCTTCCGGAAACCAGAAGTATGTAGTCTGCAGATGACATCCACACAGTGAGCTTTCGATTCGGACTTTCCACGTAATGGATTTGCTATCCAAGCAAGCAATATTCCATTTCATGCCACTAGGACACTTTTCCACCTTTTATGAAGCCCACACAATGGGCTTTTGATTCGGACTTTCCACGTAATGGATTTGCTATCAAGCAATATTCCATTTCGTGCCACTAGGACACTTTTCCACCTTTTATGAAGCCCACACAGCGAGCTTTCGATTTGGACTTTCCACATAATGGATTTGCTATCCAAACAATATTTCATTTCATGCCTCTGGGTCTTCATGCACCTTTAAATGTCAACCTGTATGTAGTTAAAGTAAGCTGCGGTCAACTTGAGCTTGTTGATATCTCCATAGAGCTTGTCCTCAAATGAAGCAGGTGTGGGCCAAAATATCTTTCTCTGTTCTGCATACGTTGGGCAATCCTGCAGCAAATGTTTTGCTGTCATTTTTCCAGTTCTACAATTACATTCATCAGTATCTCCTATCTTTAGTTTATTGAACAAGTGGTATTTCAGCCTGTTATGTCCTGTGCGGAGTCTGAAGATTGCTACTTGTTCTCTTCGGTCGAGTTTGTAATATGCATCATCCTTCTGATGGCCTGGATGCTCAGATTCCCATTTGGTTCTATAAGTGCTTTTTATCAACCTCTTTGCCTCATTATAGGTTATGTCTATGTCAGGCTGTGGTAGTCGTCCGCCCTCTTTTGCCAGTCTGTCAGCCTCTTCGTTTCCAGGTATACTGCAATGTGATGGGATCCACTGTATTACAACTTTTTTGGATTTCTGGCATAGACCATGGAGTGCTGCTCTTAGGTCAGTTAGTTCTGTGCTGTTATTGCTCTTGAGTATTGAGACAGCTGACTTTGCATCTGTGAAGATAGCTATTTGCTTCTCTTTATTTTCCTCCATCAGGAGCATTTCTGCTGCAGTTTTCAAAGCCTCTACCTCCGCTTTGAAGTTACTTGAAAATTTTCCAGTTGCCATTGAATGTGTTTTTTTCACTCCATTTTTTAAATTTAGGAGAATTCCTCCTCCTCCATTCTCTATTGAATTTTTGGCTGATCCATCTGTATATGCATGGGTCCAATTCCTGCTTGGGTAATGTTCTTTTATGTAGTTTAGGGTTATTTCTCTTCTTTCGGTTTCATGCTGAGTGTTCTTTTTCTCAATACCAGGAATGTTTTCTATCATCTCAGGCAGTTGCTGCTGTCTCCAAGCTGGGAACTTGTGTGCATTGTGTATGGGCTTGACTGTTGATATGTTAAGTATAGGATCTGCCCTAATCCTTCGTTTTGCAGTTTCTACAAAGTTGCTACGCTTCAGTCTTCCCTTTCCAAAACCATTAAATCTGTTGTGCATAGGGTGGTCTGTCAATCTTCTAAATTTTTCTGCTTGTTGCTGGGCTCTGCTATCTCTTCTATCCTGCATTGGTTGTAAACAAGTGATCTTTTCTAGTTCATTAATAGGCGTTGTCTTCAGGCTTCCAGTTATGATTCGCATTCCTTGGTTTTGGACTCTACTTATTTTGTTAAAGTTTGACTTAGCTGCTGTTGCCCAAGCTGCAATGCCATATTCCAGTACTGGCCTCACCCGTCCAGTATATAACTTCTTGAGAACTTTCTCATCTGCTCCCCACGTTGTACCAGCAAGCTTTTTCATGATTGCCATTCTCTGCCTTGCTCTTGTTCGATTTTTCTCAACCTGTGTCTTCCATGTCAGGCGACGATCAAAGGTGACTCCTAGATAGTTTGGATTTTCTTCATGGCGCAATATTTTTCCATTCAATACCAGCTTAGGTTGCTGAGTTTTATTTGAGAGGGAGAACACTGTGCATGTTGTTTTCTCCTCACTTATCTTCACTAGCCATGATTTTGACCAGTCCTCTAGCGCTAATAAGGCTTGCTGTATTCTGCTGTTAGCTGTACTAATATATTCTTCAGATGTCCATATGGCTAGGTCATCTGCAAAGGAGGATGTGTGTACTCTGGCTGGAAAATTTTCTGTGATGTCATTTATATATGCTAGGAATAATGTTGGTGAAAGAACTCCTCCTTGGGGGACACCTTGCTCCAGCAGCATCATTTTGCTTGTTTGTCCTTGTACTTTTGTCCTGGCAGTTCTGTTCTCAAGGTAGTGGCTGATGCATTTATACATTTTTCCACAAACATGCATGTTTTGCAGTTTTACTTTCAGTTCTTCCTTCCATACTTTATCAAATGCTTTTTCTAAATCTATCCAGACTGCTAGTGTGTGCTTTTTCTCTTGGAAGGCATCCTCTATTTCCTGAGCTATATAGGTTATTTGATCTTCGGTGGATCTGTATTTTCTGAATCCTGCTTGGTGTGGTGTTAAGAGTTTGTTTTCTTCCAGATGCCATGTTAGCCTGCCATTGATAATGCGTTCCATTAATTTTCCTACACAGCTCAGTAGACTGATAGGTCGATAGCCATTTGGTTCTTCCAGGTCTTTTCCTTTCTTTGGGACTGGTATTAGTATAGCTTCCTTCCATGCCTGTGGGACTATTCCTCTCTTCCAGCTGTTATTTAGGACTGCTAGTAGTTTCTTCTTTGCCTTGGTGCCTAGTCCTATTAGCATTTCATTTGTGATTCCATCCTTTCCTGGTGATTTCTTCTTTTTTAGGGTATTCATTGCCTGTTCCATTTCTTCCATTGTTAGATTTGCCATCATATATTCTGCTGCTGTCTCTGTATTTCTATGATGTGTCTGTTTGTCTTTGATTGCTTTCTTCTGTTCGGTTGTAATATCAATGTGGTTTGCATTTGCATAGTGTTCCATTAGTGCATTTGCAGCCTTTTTGCCTGTAAGCAAGGCATTTCCTTGTTTAATTGTTATTTGTTTGTTTCTAGGTCCTTCATTGTTCATGGCTTTCACTAGTTTCCATAGTTTGTTTCCATCCCTGTCAAAATTCAGGTTTTCTGTTTTTTCCCTCCAACAATCTCTTGTTGTTTGATTTACTGTTCTTTTATATTTTGCTGAGATGGCTTTGAGAGAGATGTTTGCTTCAATTGTTTGTTCTCTCTCTGCTGTCTTCCTGGCATCTTCAACTTTGTCCTCCAAACTTTGTAGTTCTTCAGTCCAGTATGGTTTGTAATTTTTCCTCGCTCCTCTTGGAATGGACTCAGTGGCTGCCTGTATTATCGCTTTGTTTAGACTTTCCACCATTTGCTTTATGTTGCCATATCGTGTATTTATGTTTTCACAATATTTGTCTGTTAGTATGGCAAATCTGTCCCAATCTGCTCGTTTGTAATTCCAGCGGGGCAAGGGCTTTTGCTCCTGTGGAACATACTCCATATTCATTTCAAGCTTGATTGGTCTGTGGTCACTACCTGCTAATTGGTCCAGCACATGGCGATCGATTTTGTGGAGGATGTCTCCTGTGCAGAAAGCTAAGTCTGGAGTAGAAGTGGTAAGCCATCTTCTGGAGTAGAAGCTCGGTGTGTCATCCGCTTTGTTGAGTAGATGGAGATTTGAGTCTATTTCCCAGTCCTCCAATTCATCTCCTCTTTTGTCAGTATCTGGGTATCCCCATCTTTCTGAACGGCTATTAAAGTCTCCGACAATAATGCAGTTTGTGTCAGTTATTTTCATGTTTGAGAGTGTAAGGTCCTTATCTGCTGGGCTATACAGATTGTAGATTCTTATTTTCACGTCCTTTATCATTATGTCAACACCTATAATTTCCGTTTGGTTGTCAGAGATCACAGATACTTCGCTGCAAGGTATTGTATTTCGTGTAAGTATTAGAACTCCTCCTTTGTGTCCTTCGCGGTCGAAACGTGTGGCCTGATATCCTCTGACTGAGAATTTGTGATTGGCGTTGAGGTGTGTCTCTTGAATGCATGCCACATCTATTCTATCTTTATGAAGACGATGTGTTAGGGAGTCTTTCTTCTTGTAAACTCCTTCGGCATTCCACTGTAGTATGTTGAGTGTCCGGGGTATTTGGTCAATAGCTCTTAACCTACTCCTCTGTGCCTTGACTCCACAGCACAGGAGAAGGTGACCACCAGTAGTCATGGGTGGACCCCCTCGAGGCAGGGGGCCCGGCACTATCACCGCCTGATGGGACTTCACGGGATTAGCACCATATCGATTAATTTTGATTTGTGACATCATGAATTAAGTTACGCTGCACTGCTTTGTCAAGCCTGTGGCTCAGTACATCCGATTTCGACAAGCATTTATTCGGGATGCTTTCCTTAGCCTTTGACTGTCCCCAGTCTACCTACAAGGCAGCAGGTTTCACGTTGCACTGCTTTGTCAAGCCTGTGGCTCAGTACATCCGATTTCGACAAGCATGTATTTGGGGTGCTTTCCCTAGCCTTTGACTGTCCCCAGTCTACCTACAAGGCAGCAGGTTTGTGTGTCTCTTCGTCTGGTCCCTCTCCCTTGACCTGTCCGACATGGGTGGCCCTACCAGTAGCTGTGCTACCGTCGGCATAGCTCTTGGGGTCATTGGGACGCACAAGCCCCTCTACCTCGTCACGGTGGACACACAGCAGAGGGGGGGGGGGGAGACATGAATGAGAGTGATATTTCCGCTTAGATATCGCGTAGGGACTTGAATGAGTGTGATATTTCCATTTAGAATTCGCGTAGAGACTTGGTATCGTTGGATGATAGTTGTCAAAGTCTATCTAACTGAGCAGGTTTCATTTTTGGTTTCTTCTTCTTCTTCTGCGTTCATCCGGATTTCTTTTCCGGATGTGACTGCGTTGTGCCTGTTTACAGCAGAGCTGCGTTCTTGCGCCGTTAGGCCGACACATCCGACTTCTGCGGGCATTTTTTTTTACCGGGTTAACCTTCCCGGGGGTTTCTTAGGACGTTTGAATCTCACTGTTGTAGTGTTATCCCCCATCCTAGCTGGCCCATATAGAACAGATCTTTGGTTTTAATTGGGTGTTATACACGCATGCTTAGTTAACGATACTTATACCGAGCAACTCTTAGAGTGGCTGAGCAGGTTTCACATTTCTCGCGCAACTCTTAAAGTGGTTAAAAATATCCCCAAATTTACCAAACGCTACTTAAAGTGGCTCCAATAGTTAAACCTCTACGAGTCCTGAGTTAGTAACATATATGGTTCATATTTCATTTCAGTAATTCTACAAGTCTCTTCTGATAGCCTGCGTGTTGACATGTGTGGAATGTTTAGTTGAAGTCCATATCTGGCAATGAGCTTCACATTCCTATTATGAAGTGACATTCTTCCCCTTCGTTTTCTCCTCTCTTCCTTCCTTTCTTTCTTTCTTTCTTTCTTTCTTTCTTTCTTTCTTTCTTTCTTTCTTTCTTTCTTTGTGCGCGCTGGTGTATGTGCTACTGATAAGCTGACATCCGATGCTTTATTTACTCTTTAATTCATGTTGACTTGTGAGTCTAGCTCGTAATTAGACTTGTGAGCGACTAGGGGCACACCACTCTGATAAAATGAATGCCAGAATTGTCGGCCCATGTGTGGGACCCAGTATGTAGGATATCCAACCTGTCATACACCCCAAGGGGCAGCATTTGCCTAGGGATTGTCGGTACATCACCAAAGTTAGTATTTGTGATAACAGCCATTTCCCTCAGTTATATGATTTGCTGTTATTATTAAAATCTTATTTTTGTTGAATTGCCTTCGAGCAGTCGACGTTCCCGAAAGAATAAGAGCGCTCAAGCTATAAACTTCGGGTGAGCTGACGGCGACGTAGCATGATCAACCCCTACATCGGAAGAGGTTGCACTTCGACGTTGACTTCTTGTTCAGAACGCACTGGCAAACTACTGAAAATAAAATGTCCTAAAATTGCGTAAAAGTTAGGAAATTAATTCTGGGTTGGGATTGATCGCAACGTTCCGTAAAGGGTATGCAATTTGTGTGTGGCCTTCTGGGACATATCGATATGACACCATGGTATGTGCAGAAAGGCAGGGCTATTGCCTGTTAAACTTGAGTATAGCAGGGCTCTGAATGGTTATGTCATAAGGAAGTAAACTATACTATATGTCGAGAATGATTCTGTCTTCTTCTTCTTCTTCTTCTTCTTCTTCTTCTTCTTCTTCTTCTTCTTCTTCTTCTTCTTCTTCTTCTTCTTCTTCTTCTTCTTCTTCTTCTTCGTCAGTGTTCCGAGCCATTGAGGTTCTTTGCTGCAGATACAATCCGTCTCCATTCGTCTCTCTGGTTGACCTTCTCTTGTCAGTCGTTGATTCCAAGTGCTTATAGGTCTGTATGTATATTATCTCTCCTCTGTCTTCTTGGTCTACCTCGGGGTCTACGGTCATTTATTTCCTGAGTGTAAGCGAGTTTTGTTTCCCTATTATCTTCCATTCTTTCTATATGCCCCAGCCATTGTAGTCTATTAGCCTTCATGATATCAGTGAATAGCGGGGACTTAAACAGATCATAAATGTCTTTGTTACTTCTTCTTTTCCAGTTAGAATGATTCTATGGAATATCTAATTTCGTTATTAGGCGCAAGCTTGCGGGCGAGAGAGAGAGAGAGAGAGAGAGAGAGAGAGAGAGAGAGAGAGAGAGAGAGAGAGAGAGAGAGAGAGAGAGAGATAATGATGATGATGATGATGATGATGATGATGATGATGATGATGATGATGATGATGATGACGATGATGATGATGATGATGATGAAGAAGACGAAGAGGATATAATGTCCAGGAAACGCTGCGGTACTTTATTTTTAATTCACCTCAAACACAAAAAATCATCCCTTACAGGGCCTCATTTGCATCGGCCCAGCAATCACTTCCGGTTAAGTATTCCGACGACAGTGAGGGCCTTACGGGCCCAAAAACTAACAAAACATCCATCGATCGGTCCAGCAGTCCACCGAACACTTTAACCGGAAGTGATTGCTGGACCGATGCAAATGAGTTCTGTAAGGGATTCTTTTTGTTTGGGGTGAATTTAAAATAATAAAAAAGTACCAGCGCTGCTAACATTGAGTGTATGTGATTGTGAAACGCAGGTTTCAATTGCGAAATGGTCAAGTAGTCTACCCCGCGCTCCGAAGAGTGCGGGGTCGTTTTCAAATACTTTCATTCATTACACAGGTGTCAAGTTTCCCAGTGACACTCCCACCCCCAATCCCCTAGGTCGGTGGAGAATCTACGGCATTCGTTCGCTGTCTGGTTTCCGACGGTTAAACCCGGTGCAATTAAGTAAATTCTCTTGTCCTTGTACACCCCCCCCCCCCTTACTTTGTTTGAACAACCCTACCCACCCACTATTTTATTTATTTTAACTTAATAAAGCACAATTTTCCTATACCCATTTACTGAAGCGGTTGAAAATGAAATAATTTGACCGTGTCACAAAAGATAAACTATTTGAGATAACCTTGCCGAAGACGGCAGCCTTCTTGTCTTGCTGCCCCTTCCACTCCCTTTCACTCTCATTCTCACCCCCCCCCCCCCCCCCCCCCCCCCCCGGCATTCCCTCTTCCCCTTCCACCTAACCTTTGGCATATTCAACTTCTCCAGAAGCCAGATTGTCGCTCTAATTTCCCCTGCTTCGGTTTTCCCCGGTCACTTGTGCTTACTTAACGGCCGAGGTTATTCGTGAGTTTCCATTGCCTACTTACTGTTTTCAAAGCATGTTTATTCATCATCATCATCATCATTTTCTTCCACCTTTCCCATCAAGCGTCATGGGGAGGAATAATTGACGTACCAGAGCCCGTCGGGTGGCACTGGATAGTGTCATTTCGTGTGATTGTACAGGGTGTATTTTTTAATGTCTGTGGGGTTTTTGAAAAATATTGCCGTTCCAAGTTTTGTATTTACCTATTATGTTGCATGAACGTCCCAGAGGGTGAATACAAAACCTGGAACGGCAATATTTTCATAAACCCAGCAGCCATTAAAAATACACCCTATAGAATGTCTTTGATATCGTCAATCCATTTTCTTCTCGGGCGTCCTCTTGCTCTGGTAGCAGGTGTTCTGTGATGTAGGGCCAGTGCTGGTAGTTGATGATGTTTAATTAGCTTCAGTATCAAGGAATATCATCAGCAGAGTTGATCTAGAACACCAAAGACCGAGATCTATGGAGAGCCATGAACGCCTACGCTAGCCGACAGGGCACCTGATGATGATGATGATGATGAAACTGATGAGCGGACGGTAACGCCGTGGTGAAGGAACTGTGGATATCAGCATGGCTGCATATATTAGACCGCTCATTCTTAAACCTCCGGTCTGTTGATGCTGAGGTAGCGGGTTCAAACCGCGTTCTGGAGCCACGTGACCACTTACAACCCCCCCCCCCCCTCCTCTCCCCTCATTCACCCTCCCCTCCTCCAAGCCCCTCAATAATCTAGAGGGAGATTTAAACGCAGGGCTACGGATTCTGCAGGCGAGTGAAATAACCACTACGCTACCTGGCTTTTGTTGGAGCATAGCACCTGCATGTTATAGTTTGTATTAATTCAATAGCGGCTCGTGGGACTAGCTTTCCCTATTAGCCAGTGTCCTTCGCCATCAGGTGACCCACTCCGACTTCAGAGGTACTTGTAATTTACGTCCCAAATTCAAGGACGAGAAGTCAAAATTGTAGTCAATTTGACCGTTTAGGGTTGATAGCTCATACCTTAGCATCATGTTTAAGAACGGGCGCACTTATCCATTTGGCTATGCTGACCTGACATCGGTCGGCGTGATATTGGCCATATGGAGTTAGACAGCATTCTATTTCTGCTCTCGGCGTTCGCTACAGGAGGGAATGACTGACCACCTATTCCTCCGTGCACTCAGACCTACAAACTGTGATGGTTTCTAACACTTCGCATACCCACAGCAGATTCCTGCAACGGGGCAGTTTTTTTCTTTTTTTTAAAAGCCTTTTGTTTCATTAGCACATACGTCACGTCATGCTGTCCTCCATATTTATGATGTAACAATACACGAAATGTCACGTAACGCATTTCTCAGCGAAACTTAGGGAAGCTGTATAAAAGCACTGCACTTTACAATGGTTCCTCTGGGCATTCATTTCCCAGGATGAGATTTATGTCTTCTGCAGTTACATATAACGTGCACATTCTCAAGTTAATGTAGTGTAACGATGATTAGTTTCGCTGTATGGCCCAACGTAAGTTATTATGAAGATGGGTTAGCCTTTTTCATGTAAAGGGACGCGGTAGCTGTGGTCCTATGTTCAAGTCCCTCCTGAAGTGGGATAGTTAGTAAGTAAGTGGCACCTTGCCGTCTTTACAGACGAAAGTATGTGGATTGGAACTAGAGCTAGAATCCCACCCCACAATGCTGGCATGCATTAAGAGAACACGTGTTGTCCTGCAGCATGGTCCCGCTCTCGGCCTTGCCTTTTGTTTTGCTCCAGGGGAAAGGGTAACCAGTACGTCTGGAACAAGGTAGGCTGCAGATTCTGCCGGCTCAGCATCAAACCTCCAAGAGCAGGAGGTGGGTAGCGGCCAGGCTCTCACATCCGGGAGATTTGACTTAGAGGCGTTCAGCCATATCACTCAGCTGAGTGCCTAAAACCAAGTGTCTGGACCTGTATTTGTGTGTACATCTGTCAATAGTAAGTGTATGGACCTATAAAAGCGTTGTACTACTGTTAAACTCCCCGTCTGACATTATCTACAGTGCGGATCCCGCAGCCAGCGAAAATCCGCCCGCAGGAGATATATATTGCTCGTATTTGTTGCGAACAAATCACCGCTGAATATATTATATATTGTTAATAATTGTTTTAATTTTCTATTTCCGGTCTGCCCGCATTCACGTAGTGTCTTTCTCTCTTGTTTTGTTTCCGGGAACAACATAACTGTCCGACCCGACGTTTCGATAATCACTTCATTTGTCAAGGACACAACAAACATAGATATGAGAAAATTAATATGACATTAAAACACAATAAATTGTAATAGAAGTGTTTGACAAAGGGGGAGATTAACGTCGAGGGCGTGACAACCCTGGATAGCAATAATGCGAAGAAGTGTAAGGCAGCACAGAGATAAAGTGATGTGCACCGACATGATCACCAACCACACGAGTGGACTAAAAAGAAGGATTTAAAATGATTTAAACGCAAGAAGATCGACTTCATTGCAACAGGTTTTATCCCATATGGCCCGGTCTCTTTCCGCAGGGCCACCTTCCGAAAGCGGCGCACAAAGCACGAACTCCGTAGCTCTAGCGACGATCACCCAGGAGTCTCCGAGAAAATTACCTGTGAACTGAACGACGTAGCTCATAATCGAACCACATCCTTCGGAGCTTGAGGCAGGGCGTAACAATTTCGCCACGAAAACTCCCAACTGACAGACGAAGAAGACCATATCCAGTAATCTCATATTTCTTAGCATTATTGCTATCCACGGGTGTCACGCCCTCGTCTTTCACCTCTCCCATTGTAAATATTCCTTATTGAAACATCAGAAGTTGTGTTGTATTTCATTCTTACTAATTTCATTGATAATTTCCTTAGCTTGCATTACATTATTACATTATTTTCGCCGATTTCTCACTGCATTAATATTTTGTTAATGACGACCTGAAACCCTAATGAGATGTGTGTGCGTGCGTGTGTATATATATATATAATATGTGTGTTGCGTGTGTGTATGTGTGGCGTGCGCGTGTGTTTATTGTGTGTCCTCGGGATTAAAATACAATTTTGTTTTATTATATACTGCTATAGCGAAGGAGCGCATTTGGCCTTATCCTGGTGTGAGGACATTCCTATGACTAAATATCATACATAGCAGGGCATACAAGGTCCTACGCCTTGTCGGCAACTGGTTTACGATCGAAGCTCCAACAGGTGGATGTTCAGAGCATTGATTTACTAATCCGACAGGTTCTGCAGCTTGTCTAGCTCCAGATGTATTGGTGTTATCTTACCATTGGAGTAAACTAGCCAGGCCGAGAGAGGTATCATGCTGCATGGGCGAACTCATGATTTCTGCAATTCAGCCTAGACCTTGTGCTATGGGAGAGTTATAATCCATACCTTGGTCTTACCGCCATGGTTGTAGTTATTATGCCTTTTTTGAAGCACACTGCAACAAACTATCGTCTGTCAAGACGGCAAGGTGCCAGTGAGTGATACTCTTATATTCTGCTGCAATCAAGATATGCGTTGTTGGTTACACTACCTACTGAAGATGTATTTCCCCTTGACATTTTTTTTTGTTCGCTCGCTTTGTACTAAGCGTAGTTCATACACACCACTTCTAGTAGTTCTTGACTGAATTTTGCGTGTAGATTAGCTTTCCCCATTAACAGTGACCTTCGCCATCAGGCGAACCAACTTCGACTTCAGAGATACTTGTAATTTACATCCCCAAGCCAAGGACGAGAAGTCAACATTTCAGACCAACTGATCGGTGTAAGGGGGGGGGGGGGGGTTAAACCCGCTACCCTCGGAATCATGCACATGGGTTGTTTAAGAACGTACGCTTATATCCTTCGGCCATGCTGACCTTTCCTTGAAAATTACAAACAGCACATGTACGGTCTGGGAACGCTGTGCGCCACATGTGATCTCTTTCCTTGACATCTTAAAAAGCACGGCTGCAGAAGGACAAAAACAAATGTAATCATGTTGTAACAGCTGTTGCCACACATGTAGTACATATTTTTTCCCGCGATCCTTGAACTTGAACTTTAGGGGAAACTGATCAACAAGGGAGAAAACTGAAAAGGTGTTCACATCCGCATGCTTATTACTTTGTTGTTTTTTTATTTACTTTCTTCTGAATGTTGCGATTTCTGTTCTCACCGTCGTCATTTAAGTACATCCTCGTATTATCTTCTTAACTTATTTGAATTCGTTTGTCCGTGATGTAACTCAAGGGCGTTAACTTAATGGTGAACCGAGGGAATAGTTGTTTCACCGGATGTCTGT
>JACEFZ010015404.1:0-19364 GCA_014155875.1 Cepaea nemoralis
AAGGATTTTTTTCACAAAAAGCCTCTAGCTATGATGTAAGCTTGCAGATGGCAAGTAAAATGGACAGTGTAATTAAAACCGACCAGGCATGACACCTGATAAGCAGAGGTAGGAAATCGCCCAACCGTGATGGCTGACCTCCATCTGGTAGAGACTAGAGGGCAAGGTGTGAAATCACTGATAAGACTCAGAGGGCTAATAATTGTCAGACCCACAGGTGTGAAGGCTAGTGTGCATGCAGAAAGAATTTTTATGACTGGACAGACTTGGAGATAATTGCAATTAACGTCAGGGGGAGATAAGAAGAATTTATGAATGGAATTCCTGGGAGAGAAGTGTCTACTGCTAGGCTAGGTATAAAAACCCACGATAGACCTGTTCCCTTTAGATTAAGTCTGACTTCAGAACAGATAGGCAGCCAGCTCAATGTTTGTAGTCATATACATGATTATTATGTTAGATTTCACTACAAAAGTTATTTCTTAGTTACTGACTTTCAGTCTATATCTGATCTAGGTTATTGCAAGAACTATCATTGTCGTAGGGTACTGGAGTGTGAATTATTCCTTCTTCAGTTCTGTGTTCAATATCATTGTGCTGTAAGTGCTACTCTTCTGAGAAGTAGAAACTTATGGAAGGCAGGTCTTGTCTAGATATACTTGAGGTGTCGTAGCAGATGCTTGCCATCTCTTTCTAAACTAGACTAGTCTCGTTTTAGTGTGTGCATTTTTTCTTGTACAGAATATAGTCAACTGACTTTATTTAATTCTCACAACAGCAGTAACTAAGTGGTGATTAAACCGGGCAGATCAGCAAATATGGCTGGTCTGTGTGGTCACTTCAATTAGACTTGTTGTATATCTCATTTTGTAGCTATACAATATTAGTACTCATTAATAATGCCTGATGCTATTATGTTGAGTATCATTAGATGTCCATCTTGAAGTAATATAATGTTTATGGACATGTTGGATGTATGTATGTGTAATTTCATATGAATATACGATGCTAGGAATATGCTTCGTACATATTCTTTTTGTGTATATACGTCTCATTTCGTATACATACAAACTAACTAGTGCATTATGCTATGATGTTAAAGTATCATAATATGTCTATTTTAATCAATATGTTTATGTGTATTGGATGTTTGATATATTGATTTGTCATATGCAAACCTACCAGTATGAAGTGTTATGTTATTGTCTGCGCATTGGCACATGGCCAACGATTGTGTTGGAATCAGAGGTGTAATGGTACAGACATTACCCACAATTGGTATAGGGTATATGGTGCTAAACTTTCTCAGTGTATTGTGGGCGTGCGTTCACGGTAATGCATGGGAACCTGGCACAGCTACTGGTCACGGCTTGTAAGCCCGGATGACCCGGCATTATTATAATACCATTACCGATCCTGTGGGCTGCTAAACCAACTTTGGACGGAGCGGCTGTAACGACACATAATTTCTGTATTAGCGACATGGACATGGGGCGGCAGAAATGTAATAATTACAGGCGTGTGAGACAATTGAAAAGCCCGTCCCAGACTAACGACAGTAGGGAGAAGGAGGATGGTAAACACAGTAGAGCTGGAAGATAAACTTGGCCAGACTGGTCATTGTATATGTTTGTGTTATGATATGTTTTAATTAGGATTGCACTGATGTAGAATTAGATATAACACATTCTCGACTTTCTTTCAAGCTCTCACAAGGAATACCTATGTTGTAGATCTCAAGGACGAGTGAAGACTAGGAGTGTCAGGACTGACAGGATCGTCAGAATACCGGCAAGCTTTTTTTTTTTTGTTTGTTTCCACTGGAGAGTTGCTGATCTCTCACTGATCCAGACAGGATTCAGAGTTACGTATTGTATTATACCAGTGTAGTGTATAAGAATACGAAGTCATGTTGTTTTCTTGTTGATATAACTTTTATTGGTGTAAGATGACAAAGGTTCGATGTTCTCCTCCACTCACTACAAAGGCCGGGTCTTAACTGCCCTTGCCAACCCAATACGTCACGATTGAGCATCTCCCTCCCTTTCACTCTCGATGCTCAATCGTGCTGTATCTGTTTCCCACTAGATTCTAATAATACCCCAGTACTCCTCCCTTACTGTTACACCTCCCCATGTTGAATAAAGAATTTTCCTTATAAAGGAAAAATCTTTACTCCTAATTCCCACACTCTATTCTTACTTCTCACAATTCCTCAAATCTTCCCCAAACCAACTCCAATTTAATTAAACACTCTATTTCTTTAACTCTTTCCCCTGCTATATAGTCAACCCACTTCTTCTTCGTTCCTGGCCTTCAACCAAACATATTTACATATCTTTAATAACATTTCAAATTCAACTTTATATAATGCATCATAACATCATAACACGTCTTCTTAAATACTCCTTCTTCTCTTCATAAGTAACCTGCTTAAAATTTCAAACGCTAACACCAACTCCTTATTTTATCACCAACGCTACAAATCCCCCACTTTCAACTAAGCTGAAATTACTTTCACACGATAGGAAGACAAAGAATCGGTGGCCACCGGAATTTAAAAGAAGATATAGAACTCTTTCAAAAAAAACAACATTCACCTAAATCACACACCCCTTTACACCCCTATGTTCTTTGAGATTTTATGCAATAAATTCTAAACCATTATATCTCCCCCAGTACCACTCATTATGGTAACCGTTTACGCTGCTATCCAATCATCATCCCAAAAATATTCTTCACTTCTAAGTGTCAGACACTACCTCACATTGTAATGTAAACCACAAAACACATCCCGAAGACACAATTAAAAAGGTCTATTATCCCTTAAGACCTCCTCCAACACAACACCTCACATAAACTCATCACCTCGTATAACTAATCTTCTCCAATACCGCAGGTTCTCTCTTAATGTCCATTTCTTATGGGCATATCTACTAAAATGCTCTACTTATGCCGTTATCAACAGCAACCTAGTAACCTTGAAATCTCCCCTTAAATATTAACCATCAAACACAACATTGTAATCTGACCCACTTATAAACATTTACATCCTGCCTAGGCCATGTAACCCAATGTCTCTCTAAAATCTTCCACCTCTCAATTCATAATTCATGCCGTAATCTACAGCAGCAAAAATAACCACTCATGTCTGTGACTGCTTGTAATCAACTTTAATCTCAGTCCCTTTATTACGGACCCACAAACACCCCATGTCACTATGTCTCCCCTTATGTTCATTTCTCATTTACACACTTTACCCTTTACTATTATACTGTTATCCACAGTGTCTAGTCAAACATGGATCCAATTCATGTTTACTCTTCATCTGGGGTAATTTTCTTATTCTTCTATAACCCAGCAATCTCGTGTATATCATGGCTCTTCTGACCCCCCCCCCCCCCCCGGAAACTATGTTCAAAACTTTCCCCTCTTTTTTTCTACTGCTATATTCATTAATCTTTTCTCCTCCCATGTGGCTTCTAATCCCATATATTTCTAATGAATGCTTACTTTAGTGTATCTCTAAAGTTTCCCACAACTATTTTACTTGTGTAGTAACCCCGTCTACAGTTCATAGCCATTTTAACCTTTCTACGCTGATTATCACAGCATCAAAATATCCATGAACTTCTTCTTCACAAAGAGAATGTGTCTCTCTATTAGTTCTCCGTAGTTTTATTAACTCTTTTCTGAACGAAGGGTCATAATTAAAGCCCCCTGTATTGTCTTTACTCTAGATAAAAATTCTGTAAATTAAACATAACTTAAGTAACTACTATTTAACACACAAAACAGTGAAATAAAATCACAACAGGACATCAAATCCCCCCCAAATTTTTGTAACAATCATTTATGTTTCCCCGTAACTCAACTAAAAGTATGATGATGATAGTGATGATGATGGTGACGATGATTAAAATAATACAACATACATCCTAATCTATTTTTACCTACTACTACTGGTCTCTTTTACGGACCAGTAGTTTACACATAAAAGTCTAAGAACACAATAACCCTACTCTAAATCAATTAATCAAACAACAACAATCATTTTTCAAGACCAAATCAAGAAAAAAAAACTTATAATGAGGGACTAAAACAATTGTCTTCTCGCTAAAGAGAAGGTTTTCCAAAAAATACAACTCTTTTCAAATTACTACGTATAGTGGCCCATCAACCTTGGCCTCCCATATTAATCACTGTAACACATATTTCTTCCTACAATTTATACCTATTTTGTTATAAAACAAAACCATTCAATGTCAAGCATTAATGCCAAAATACTTATATACATATACATATATATATCTATTTCTGTTATCTACAGATCATTATAACGCTGAACAATACTTGTTCAACCAAAATTACTACTCAACAAATGGCCGTTCCTTTTTCTGGAAACCGAACATTTTTCCAGCCTAACTCCTAATACACCACAAATACCTAAGCAAGCTCTGTAAACTACAGGTCACTCACTTTATCTATCACTAATGCAGCAGTCATCTATTCACTTATTAATTAACCTGTGGCTCGGATTTTTACCAAGCCTCACTACAACTTCCTAATCAATATTACCGTTATCTACGGTATCTCCATCCTCCTACGTCCAACACAAATTTGGTCTATTTATTATAGACCTCTCACCAAAACAACTAATTCTACTTCAAATTTCATTCTCCTGCATCAGTACTTTCTGTATCTCACCACCATTACCTCAAATCTCTCCTACCCTTTTCATATCGTGACTATAATCAAACCAATCACTCTTATCGGAACACCTTTTCTAACATTCATTTACCTCATCTTGTTTACCTTCGTATCTTTCACTCCTATTTATCGGGATTCTTTCAGAACAGCAACTCACGTCAGTATATACGACTTCCATAATTTCCTTCCAAGATCACACATTCCAAACAAAAGATATCACCCTTTAGCACAAACAAAAACAGAGGCGACGACTATAACTAAAGAAGAACAACCAACAACAATTCAGCTAAACGAAACGCAACAATTGATATTGACAACAGGTGTAACAAGGCTATTCAATTCTCTGGACTTATCAAGCACTCTTCTCATATTCACACGGACAATGATACACAACCTCGCTCTCATCTCACAACTATTTTGCATCACGACAATCTAACATGTCCCTTCTATTACTACAAAAAGCACTTTAGACGCCACCCCAACATTCCAGCAATCATTCACCACATATCAACACGTATTGATCTCCTCAAAACACATTGACACAAGACATGTTAACGCCACTCTTATATTTTATCTATGTATTTCACTTAGGCGACGTCATCACACCTCTCTCTTACTTCCTTCATCACGACGAACACCTGTCTGACTACAGTTATACTCACGTATGAACACCGCACAACCAGACGAATTATTCCAGAGGACTCTCTCAATTCACTGCTTTCTTATATCTCTACTTTACTCAATCAGTCACTCCTATACGAAGGTCAGACGCTACATTACCTCTCGCAACTTATATTGAAAGCGCTTTCACAGCACTATTTACTATCTCTTTAAAACAAACTTCATTCCAACATGTCACAAATCTCGTAACTATTATTCTATACTTCTCCAGCCACAACAACTTTCTTCTTTCTCCACAAGTACGACGTAACTCGTATTTTTCAAGCATCCACTTCTACAGTCTTTTACTTTTATTTTCACGTTCAACTGGCTATTTTACACACAGGACACTCAGTACCTCCTCAATCTATATCTCCTCACCAGACACTCTCGGTTCACCTGTCAACAATACTATTCTTTCTTCTCCAACCAACAAGCAAAACTATCTCGGACATCACGTCATAGCTCTGAGTCAAACCATTTCTAATACGAACATTCATACTTAATTTTATCTCTCACCCTCTACTAATTCTCTCTACTAAGTGCTGAATCCCACCCTATTCTACTTAATGTACTCTCCCTACATTTTAAACCAAACAGAAGATATGATATCCTGTATTACGTAATCCACGTGGAATATCATTTGCCGTACTTCCTTATCCTCAACACCACTATCACCTACCCTGTACCATGCTACCCCAAAAATTTCATCTGTCTATTTTAGACAGCTCATATACCTATACTCTCAAACCGGAGTTCTTCTCATAAGCCAAACTATTTCATTTTCCTTCTTCACCCAAGGAATTTTAACCGTTATATAGTGTGTCCAATTAAACACTTCACTGTCTTTCAATACATTCACCCGTCTTTCCAGTTATAATGTCATCTTCACTATCTGTTGTCAACTTATTAAAGTACTCAGGTCTTAAGGTCCTAAGGTCTTCTATTTTTCTTAAATCACTTTCTGTCGTTGAATAAATTCCCGCTAACTGTCTAGCACTATTTCTTCTTCTTAAATGAGTTCCTTCTATTTCCTATATTTGCGTCAGTCTGCTCACTGTTTCCTGTGTACCTTACGTAACGTTTATACCTTCCCATCTCGTCTCAGATGACACACTAATTATAGTTCCTTCATCAGACTCATTATAGTTTACTGCAAACACGTCGGCCCTATTCCCATAGTCATCTTTTAAAACGTCTGCCTTTCTTTCTCCTTTCTCGGTCTTCGTCCCTTAGCCTTCCCTACATAGTCACTAACCAAAACTCTGTCTGTCTGTCCACCAGTCACTATTCCGTATGAGGGAACAACACTCTTCGATTCAGGATCTGCTCGTAGTGCAGCTCTTCATCCTCCGAATCATCGGTAATAATATCTGTTTCAGCATCACTATTATATTCGGCTGTAGGAATATCTTCTCCGTAACTTGAACTCTGACAGCTAATATTCCTACACCATTTGGGAACTAGTTTTCTTGTCTATAGCTGAAGAACTTGACATGGCACTACCTCCTATTTACAATCATACTAACACTTTTCTTCATTGACTTCCTTTCGTCCTTGGTCCTTGTCTGTCCATCTTTCCTAACTTCAACCTTTGTCTCTCTTAGTCAAATGAGTTGGTTTTGACTGAGTCTCTATTACATCAGTTTGAGTTCCCTTTGTATCTTGCTGACTGGTTGTACCTGAGTCTGCGTACTACTTTCTATCGTATTACCTGCTTGCGTCTGTGTCTCTCTATTTCTTTTCTTTACTACTACCGTCGTCTTCTTTTCCTGTCTACCAGTCACATTCGCAACCACTTTAGGTTTAATCTGTATTTTACTTACTGGTTCAACTCTGTCTCTTACACCTGAGTTTAAATATTGTTTTTGTCTTTTCTCTAACCAGTCGTCACGTCTTTTTCTAGCAGTTGCACTGTGAGAGGGCCAGTCCCATGATTTCTTTGAAATGTTTCTCTCACGCCCATTTTTGTATTTATAACTACTATACCAGTCCGACCTTTCACTATTTCGTCTGTTCTCGCTGTCTTTTACTCTATATAGATCAGGCCTTGGTTCGTCATAACCATATTGTCTTCTGTCTTTATTAAGCAATGTCTGTCTCCTGTTATTCTTTCCTACTCTATTACTGTCTACCATAATTCTATAAGGGTCCTGTCTAGTTGTTTTGTTCTTCAACGTTTTCAGAAAATTCTCTACCTCCGAAATTGACACCTTTAATTCCCCCAACCATATACTAACACGCTGTAATTCCCCACACAAGAAATTCATATTCATTTCCTTTTTTAAATATTATCAACCTGAAACAACCTTTCTACTTCTTATTCGGTATATGGTACCTGGAGGAAAAAAAACTTGTCCTGAGTTCAGCTGAAATATGTACTGTGCTGAGTCTTCTAAGCTGAAATATTTATACAAGTAACCAATTTCATTTTTGTAATTTCTTAATTTAACGTCAAAACTTGTGCTAATGTGTCCTGTTCCGCCATGCTGAAAAATACTGAAACAAAGCAAGCAAAGAACCACACCATTTTAACTTCTCAATTTAAGTAATACACTCACTTATTATAGAAATGCACAGTTATTTTCTGGGTCTGAGTACCACACAATTTTAACTTCTCAATTTAAGTAATACACTCACTTATTATAGAAATGCCACAGTTATTTTCTGGGTCCACAAGCTCGATAGGCTTCACAGGGCTCGACATGGCTTCACAGGGCTCGATATGGCTTCACAGGGCTCGATATGGTTCCACAGGGCTCGATATGGTTCCACAGGGCTCGATATGGTTCCACAGGGCTCGACAGGGCTTTACAAAATTCGATATTGCTCCACAAAGCTCGACAGGGCTTTACAAAATTCGATATTGCTCCACAAAGCTCGACAGGGCTTTACAAAATTCGATATTGCTCCACAAAGCTCGACAGGGCTTTACAAAATTCGATATTGCTCCACAAAGCTCGACAGGGCTTTACAAAATTCGATATTGCTCCACAAAGCTCGACAGGGCTGTTACAAAATTCGATATTGCTCCACAAAGCTCGACAGGGCTTTACAAAATTCGATATTGCTCCACAAAGCTCGACAGGGCTTTACAAAATTCGATATTGCTCCACAAAGCTCGACAGGGCTTTACAAAATTCGATATTGCTCCACAAAGCTCGACAGGGCTTACAAAAATTGTGAGGAGCGGTCAAGCGTATCAGCACCCAGGGACGGGCTCTTGAAACAAAATAAAGTTCTGAGATGAGCTGACGAGGGCTCGATTTTAATGACCAATTTATCGGGCCACAGCAAGCAAAACTATCACTGGACGACAGTGATCAAGAAAGTCAGTATTTCAACTGACCCCGCCAAGGAGCTTCGGTCCAGGCCAATTATAGCTGTAAGTCTCATAGACGGCCATTTTCTTAGAATTTGAGAGCTGAAATAATTTACTCAGTCCGTTAACAAGTAAGTGACCTTCAGAGCAGCCAGGTAAAAGCAACGGCAGTCCAAACTCACAGGAGGATATCAACTATAGTTCGGTTACCCAGAGCACAATAACAAGCGGCTCCCGACTTTGACAAAAAAAACGATTTGAGAAAACGTTAAATACCTTCTGGTTTAGGCATTCTTTGAAGGTTTCTTAGTACTTCGCGTGGTAGCCGGGACGGCCCAATTCAGTATCCTGGTCACGGCACCAATTCGCATCCTATACCAGTGTAGTGTATAAGAATACGAAGTCATGTTGTTTTCTTGTTGATATAACTTTTATTGGTGTAAGATGACAAAGGTTCGATGTTCTCCTCCACTCACTACAAAGGCCGGGTCTTAACTGCCCTTGCCAACCCAATACGTCACGATTGAGCATCTCCCTCCCTTTCACTCTCGATGCTCAATCGTGCTGTATCTGTTTCCCACTAGATTCTAATAATACCCCAGTACTCCTCCCTTACTGTTACAGTATATTAATCATTTCACCTTCATGATTATTGTAGTACAGAAACTCATACGCATCCATCATCGTCTGGAAAAACCTTACATGTGTAATATGATTAGTAAATAAATGTAGTATTGTAACTCATAGTTCTCTCGTTATATTTTAATTCCAATTGTGCATACGTGTTGTTGTGTACATTGGTGGGGGTTCACTTAGACACCAAGGAAAGGAGCAGTCAGGGAGAAAAACCTGTACTGAGATAGTCTATACTAATATATTTAGACTTAAAACATCTATCTTAGCTAACCTTCTCTTTCCCATTCCTTGGCGAATATTCAGCACAGTGTTCATTTCATTTTGTAATGAGCCACTTGGAGCTGTTCGTTGGATATTCATGGGCTTAATCTGTAGTTCAGCCATATAGATTTTGTCCCTAGTCAGTTTCTGACTATTTGGGGTTGCTCGCCAGTGAATAATACTTTCATCTAGCCGGTGGGGCACCCCGACTTCTGACAGATTGGGCTTCTCGTCTGGAATTTGAATTCGGACTTCTCGCTTTCAATAGACTCCGGTACTAGACCCTAGACATACGATTTTTAAAAGTTAACTCTTGTAATCTTCAGTCATCAAAATAGACTATCATCAAATGTAGCTAATTTTAGTTGAGGAAGTTAAAGAGTATAGAAATAACTTTTCAAAAGTTTATAACAGATAAGAACTTATGAGAAAACTACCTCATCTATCATTTATTGATAATTATTTTAATTCTTATCATTTAGTGTATCATTCATCATTTAATGATAACTGATCACTTTAATCATATTTACATTGATGTGTTTGATGATTTAACTGCTTGATTGATTTGCCATTTTATGCTTAATTATGCCATTTTTATTATGACATGTATGCAGTGCATTTAATATTTATTAGGTAAATATTAGGATCTGATTACTGTGTAGTATATCTCTCACACTTACTTCACTGCGGTCGCCAGAAACTACTTGAATATTACTTTCAGTTGTCTTTCACTGCTGAGGTTTAACTCTACACATTGGTTTTGATTCTGCTGTCATTGGTTCACTCTTGTCTTTCTAGCTTAGCTCTGAATTTGATAGATACATAGGAGCTTACCTGAATATAGCCATTAGCAAATATGGACTCACCTTCCCAGGATCTAGATTATCTGAAGGCGCGCACAGATTACTTAGAGTCCACGAGAAGGTTAGGCATAATAGAGGGCTTAACAGGAGAACAATTAGAAATATACATCAGAGATGAGATGAAAGAGTGGGACATGGCGGAGGAACGGATGAATAAAACAATTGATGAGTTATTTGAAGCAAAAGAGCGTAGCAAAACTGAAGAAGCAGAGATTAATATAAAGCATATGGAAGTAGTCAATGCAGAGAAGCTAACCTTTCTAGCGGAACATAAGGTAGGAGATATGGATGCTCACCCAACCAGGAAGGAAGGGACATCTTTGCCAACCACCGCGGAATCAGAGTTAGTGGACCGGAACTACATGTTCTCATTCGACCCAGTCCCTAAACGGAAAAAGAGGAAGAAAAAACGTGCCAAGGGCACTTCAAACAGTCACAAACGTGATAACTGTTTGCACCACGGCAATAGTCGTTTAACTGCAGTACAGGACCTTCAGGGAAACCACTTAACGTCTACGAGAAATGAATCTCGAGAGAAGAGGAACTGAAGACAACCTTTAATGAGGTAGCAGGTGAGACCTAGCCGATTCTCACATTCCCTTCTGTTCACAGAATCACGAAGTGGAATTACATCTGACTGAAATAGGGAGGATGGAAGAAACTGAATCCCAGGTGAATTTCATTACTGCAACGCGGGAAGAATCACTAATTATCAGTTCAGATAATTTGCCTACTAACAGTTACCCAGAGGACAACTGTTCGTACCACAAGATATGTGGTTTAACTGGTCTGCCAGTACAAGACTCCCAGGAATCTCATTTTACTTCAACGAGAGGTGAAACTCAAGAGGAAGATGACCTGAGGACATCTTTTAATGAGGTCGGAGATCGAAAGGTAACCGACTTTATTATTCCCTTCAGCTCAGGACAGGATGAAGTGGGATTAAATTTGACTGACAGAGGGAGGAAGGACGACCCGGACCCCCCTTGTGATCTTTGAGGCTGCAGCTCAGGACAAGACACTAGATCTCAATTCAAATCATTTACCTATTGTGATGGATTGCTTAGACAGCCCACCACAGGATTTACCTCAACTGGACTTAGCCCATGAAAGCACGACCAGAGAGGAACATCCAGACCAGGAAACATTTCCAGTTGTTATCTCACAGTATGCCAGTTCGGAGACTCAGGAAACACAGGGAATTGTCATGAGCCAGAATATGGACTCTGATATTGTGCAGACAACATTGTCTGTAGTTGCTAAAGAAGAAAATTCTTTGCACAAGATGGAGGAAGAAACGCCTATCATCTCATTAGCTGAAGTTATCAGGGAATTCCAGCAACCGGGACCTGAAGTAACAGAAGTCAAGAGTGGGTTGGAATCAACACTCTTAGGACTAAATCTACCCTCCAGTCAGGTCGATTTGATAGGAGTAGATCAGCTATTTGTGGATACTTTATCAAAAGTAACTCCACTTTATCGCCCGGGAGTAACTATGTTATTCTCAAGGCTGGACAACTTGGCACACTAAATTTCCAATTTCTAGCCCGGTTTTCACAAGAAACTCTAATGCAGAGAAACTCAGCCCGTTAACTGATTATCAGGGGAAGAAACCGCGACACCGAGGAGGGAAGATTGTACTCCCAACTTTGAAGGAGGAAAGCGCCAGTTGAATTTATATCATGGGACCATGATGTGTAACATATTCCTTTTAAAAGGAAGCTATTGATGGATTTGTTAAGGATCTATAAAGGATGGAGGAATATCACGGAGACAAGCTTTGCTGGGGCCAGCTTATGCAAGACTTCACTACGGTACATCCTCGGCTGAAAGGATTAAATCACGTGAGGGAGTGGACTAAGACAGTCGCACACAGACAAAGAAGAATCCCGTTGATTGTGATCTTTCCCAGAAGGGTGAAATTACAACCTCCTGACAATTACCGGATTTTACCAAGCTATTGCATGGAATCCCGGCCGAAAACCAGGTACAAGGACCTATCCAGAGTATCCTTGGGTTATGGAAATGGGACGTCTTTATGCAGATGCAGGCCAACCCACTGCCACAAGGAATATTGGAAACCTTTAGGCAGATACAGAACGGAGAGTGCTTGGGCATTATTCTGGGATGTACGGCGTGCTTTGACAAAAGATTTCTGGTAGAAACTTTTTTTTAGGGGGAAGCTCTGTCATGAAATGCCGCCTTAACATCCCAGAATATTTTCTCGGCCTCAAAATTTGAGAGGCCAAATTGAGAAAGAATTAATTAATCGCGCTGCTCCACAGCTATCTAGTCGTGAGGTAAGATTATTCACAAAAAGCCTCTAGCTATGATGTAAGCTTGCAGATGGCAAGTAAAATGGACAGTGTAATTAAAACCGACCAGGCATCACACCTGATAAGCAGAGGTAGGAAATCGCCCAACCGCGATGGCTGACCTCCATCTGGTAGAGACTAGAGTGCAAGGTGTGAAATCACTGATAAGACTCAGGGGGCTAATAATTGTCAGACCCACAGGTGTGAAGGCTAGTGTGCATGCAGAAAGAATTTTTATGACTGGACAGACTTGGAGATAATTGCAATTAACGTCAGGGGGAGATAAGAAGAATTTATGAATGGAATTTCTGGGAGATAAGTGTCTACTGCTAGGCTAGGTATAAAAACCCACGATAGACCTGTTCCCTTTAGATTAAGTCTGACTTCAGAACAGGTAGGCAGCCAGCTCAATGTTTGTAGTCATATGCATGATTATTATGTTAGATTTCACTACAAAAGTTATTTCTTAGTTACTGACTTTCAGTCTATATCTGATCTAGGTTATTGCAAGAACTATCGTTGTCGTAGGGTACTGGAGTGTGAATTATTCCTTCTTCAGTTCTGTGTTCAATATCATTGTGCTGTAAGTGCTACTCTTCTGAGAAGTAGAAACTTATGGAAGGCAGGTCTTGTCTAGATATACTTGAGGTGTCGTAGCAGATGCTTGCCATCTCTTTCTAAACTAGACTAGTCTCGTTAAAATGTGTGCATTTTTTCTTGTACAGAATATAGTCAACTGACTATTTAATTAATTCTCACAACAGCAGTAACTAAGTGGTGATTAAACCGGGCAGATCAGCAAATATGGCTGGTCTGTGTGGTCACTTCAATTAGACTTGTTGTATATCTCATTTTGTAGCTATACAATATTAGTACTCATTAATAATGCCTGGTGCTATTATGTTGAGTATCATTAGATGTCCATCTTGAAGTAATATAATGTTTATGGACATGTTGGATGTATGTATGTGTAATTCCATATGAATATACGATGCTAGGAATATGCTTCGTACATATTCTTTTTGTGTATATACGTCTCATTTCGTATACATACAAACTAACTACTGCATTATGCTATGATGTTAAAGTATCATAATATGTCTAGTTTAATCAATATGTTTATGTGTATTGGATGTTTGATATATTGATTTGTCATATGCAAACCTACCAATATGAAGTGTTATGCTATTGTCTGCGCATTGGCACATTGGCCAACGATTGTGTTGGAATCAGAGGTGTAATGGTACAGACATTACCCACAATTGGTATAGGGTATATGGTGCTAAACTTTCTCAGTGTATTGTGGGCGTGCGTTCACGGTAATGCATGGGAACCTGGCACAGCTATTGTAACGGCTTGTAAGCCCGGATGACCCGGCATTATAATACCATTACCGATCCTGTGGGCTGCTAAACCAACTTTGGACGGAGCGGCTGTACGACACAGAATTTCTGTATTAGCGACATGGACATGGGGCGGCAGAAATGTAATAATTACAGGCGTGTGAGACAATTGAAAAGCCCGTCCCAGACTAACGACAGTAGGGAGAAGGAGGATGGTGAACACAGTAGAGCTGGAAGATAAACTTGGCCAGACTGGTCATTGTATATGTTTGTGTTATGATATGTTTTAATTAGGATTGCGCTGATGTAGAATTAGATATAACACATTCTCGACCTTCTTTCAAGCTGTCACAAGGAGCACCTATGTTGTAGATCTCAAGGACGAGTGAAGACTAGGAGTGTCAGGACTGACAGGATCGTCAGAATACCGGCAAGCTGTTTCTTCTTTTTGTTTCCACTGGAGAGTTGCTGATCTCTCACTGATCCAGACAGGATTCAGAGTTACGTATTGTATATTAATCATTTCACCTTCATGATTATTGTAGTACAGAAACTCATACGCATCCATCATCGTCTGGAAAAACCTTACATGTGTAATATGATTAGTAAATAAATGTTGTAGTATTGTAACTCATAGTTCTCTCGTTATATTTTAATTCCAATTGTGCATACGTGTTGTTGTGTACTTTGGTGGGGGTTCACTTAGACACCAAGGAAGCGAGCAGTCAGGGAGAAAAACCTGTACTGAGATAGTCGTCTATACTAATATATTTAGACTTAAAACATCTATCTTAGCTAACCTTCTCTTTCCCATTCCTTGGCAAATATTCAGCACAGTTCATTTCATTTTGTAACGAGCCACTTGGAGCTGTTCGTTGGATATTCATGGGCTTAATCTGTAGTTCAGCCATATAGAGTTTGTCCCTAGTCAGTTTCTGACTATTTGGGGTTGCTCGCCAGTGAATAATACTTTCATCTAGCCGGTGGGGCACCCCGACTTCTGACAGAGACCATCATGGTAAGCAAGCTGCCTTTGGATGTCAGTGAGTATGACCGATGACTAAAAGGAAGGGTCCTAGGCTAGTATGATGGTGATCAATGGCCAGTTTGTAATGGATGAGTGAACAGATATGTTTGTAATTCTGTACTTATCAATTGTAATCGGTATAGATGTCACTGATCATTGTGTCCATAAAGTTAAAGAAGTCAACGTTTTTCAGTCATCACTCACAGTGGAGCCAAATATGTTATTTGTTTACTATCAATTGTCAGTCCAGTATTCTGAGTGTATTCTTACTATATTATAACACGGAAGGTCAGGAGTCATGACGACTACAAAGATGAGGCAGAATTCCCAACATAAGTACCAGCAAAATGCCTGGCCATACCAAGAACATTGTTACCAGTTATGCCCCTAATTATACTACCTTGCCAAGAGGCTACTGTGTAAGGCTAGGGGTAGGTGACAGACTAAACACAACGTGGCTCGCTCACATGGTAGTCTGACAGATGCTGAGTTTAATGCATTTAACGGAACTCACGGTGGCAGCTGACATATAGTTTATTCCTGAGGATGCATACCAAAACAAACCTCCGCAGCCAGCTGAGTCACTCACGCTTACTTAAGTGCATGGAGTTCTCATACACTCTCAACTGTTAGCCGGGTGTTTGGTGGCCCTGTAAACAAGATGTATAATCAAGCTCATGGTTTGGTTTTGACACACTATACAATCTTTTTCTCTCTGTTGCAACCATGTGGAGCACCAAACGCTGGCATACAATAGTTATAGTCGTCATATATACTGGAAACCAGAACTCAGTTGTGAGGTACCACTGCTGACAATCAATTAATAGTCTGTATGTGTTCCTAGGAGTCAGTTGGAGAGAGTTGAATGAAAGTAACGCATACGTTGTATCCTTGATGTATGACGGAAGATTCGCAACTAGAGGTTGGAAAATCCTGTCAAGAAACGCTGAGATCAGTTCAGTCGGGCATGAGCAGGCGGAAACTATCGGACGTCCAGGATTTTTGAGTTTATGTATTTTAGGCAGCATGTAGAGGGTGGGTTTGCCCAAGTCCCTATTCCTAATGGATGTATGTTTCCTCCATACCTCCATTCCTCACGCTGATGGCCTCATGGCGCTACAGTTCTTTCTGGATCAACGCACAGATCAAGCCATCCCTACTAGCACACTTGTGAGACTCGCTGAATTGGTCCTCACCAGTAATTCCTTTGAGTTCAGTGGCCACTACTTTGAACAAATCAGCGGTGTCGCCATTGGCACTAAAATGGGACCCAGCTACGCATGTGTATTTACGGGACATCTGGAACACCAGATTGGACTCAGCTATGATGGTCTTCTCCCTTCTTTTTACCGACGCTACATCGATGATGGCATCGGTCTCACTGACATGACAGAGGCGGAACTGAACCGCTTTATTAATTATGTCAATGCCTTCCATCCATCGATCAAATTCACCACATAAATTTCCACCACCTCTGTCGATTTCCTTGACACCACTATTAAATTAAATCCTACAGGCCTCACGACCTCCGTGCCCAACACACCTACTGATGCTCACGGTTTTCTCCTGTACAGCTCATCCACCTCAAAAGCTGCAAAGATTCCATCCCATATTCCCAGCTACTCCGCCTTCGTGGTATCTGTCAGGATGATAATTACTTCCTCGAGAGAGCCCATGAAATGCTTGACTTTTTCCGCAGACCCAGAGGACGTCTTGTCCACAGCTTGCTGTCGCATAACCCAAGTCTCGAGGGAAATGTCCCTTGTCAAACAAACGCAACCTCCTAACAATGAACCTAAGCTTATCCTCACCTTCCATCCACATGCCTATGCCATCAAGCACATTTTCCTCCGACACTGGTCTATCCTGGAATCCGATCCAACCACTCGTGGGGTATTCTCCAATGGCCGTAGGGTAATTTTCCGCCGTAACCAGAGCCTCAGAGACCACCTTGTGCATAGTCGCCTCCCCACGGTTACTTCATCTGTGGGCACATTCGAATGCCATCTTAAGTGCCATGGAGTTGGCGTGGGGCAGAGTACCACTCAGTGCAGGTGACCTCGAGTCTTGCACATTTCAGTGACAGACGTGAAGATTTGTGAACCACTCGGCTGGAAGTAACCGGAGCGAAGGTCAAGCACGGATTACAGGTCCGTTAGAGTATCATTCACGTCTGGACCGCGTTCGAGGTCGGGCGGAGAATGGCACATGGCAGAAGTCCATCTAGCCGCCACGTTTGTACAGATGGAGTGTTTGTGAATTTGGGGATGAATGTCGACATCAGTGATTGTTCGAGCGACAGATATACAAGATAGAGATCGAGTGCAAGTATTATTGTTTTAGTGACATTAATCTGACATGTGTTTTAAAAGAAAGACAGAATACACCGTGTGAAAACAGATGCAGCTGTCGTGTTATGAAGAAGTTATTGTTAACGCAGTGTTGTCTGTTATGTGATATATATGTGGTGATTTAGAGAAGGTAGAAAGGTTGATACTACCACCAGTCAGTTAAGAATCACTTCTGAAGAACAACAGGGTGCTCTTTGCCAGACGAAAGCTAAACAGAGTGGGAGAATATCTCCCCGACAGATACCAGCGTCAAGCACTGGCAAACACTGCCAATCTACTCCAGGGCAAATAAGAGTAACAATGCAACATGAATATTATATGTGCCCTGTCTACCTGGAGACAGTAGAGTGACTGATGTCAACAGTTACATGTGCCCTAATGCGTTAGCAACTGAGTAACATCATCTAATTCATCGGCAACACAGAATAGCTCAGTGGCAGTGTAACAAAACCCCAGTGGCTCATGTCCTCATGCCTTCTTTGGGTTTGGAAAGACAGTGGGAAACTGCTTTCGGGAACCCTCAGTTCTCTTATCTGCTCAATTCCCCTGGAGGATGATTCTCTGGGTTACTTTTATAACCCGATCTTCTTAAAAGAACTATTGGAAATCTGACTTTTCTTCGGGAAGACCCGATAGGGCGCCTTGCACCAAATACGTACTAGTTCAACTTCTGGGGCAATGTCCGTTGAAAACTCCCACTGCTTGTCATCTGCACCATGTATTAAAAATTTAAAATTTGTACAAATTAGGTGCATCCTGCTGGTGTGTTGAAAGGTAAATTTGGGTTTTAATTAGTCCTGCCAGACCTGGGCATATTAAGCTTTGTTGTCTCGACTGGTGAGACGAATTGGCGAAAAGCCAGTCATGCCATATTGTGGCTGGGTTGACTGTTGGCCAAGCTAGCTAAGCGTCTTGTTCTTGGCATCGCCTGGGAACGAATCTGAGCAATATATTTCCCCAGATGATTTCACTTGTTCTTGGCAGCAGATGGGCGGGTGCTATCTTTCCTTCTACGGCCTGAACTTTGTATGCTGTCATCTTTAATTTGAATATAATCATTATATAGCTACGGTATGCCGGAAGAAGGGAAGGGCTCCGTGGGGACGAGTTCCACCCATCTATGTTCTATCTTCTTGAGCCGGAAGAGTGTATCCACTGTGCTATCTCATTAGTCTTTTGGCAGATGGGGTGGCCAGGTGGATTGAATAATTACTAGTCGATAAGATCATCTAGTTCTACGTGTAATGTGAGGCACTGCCGGTACATTACGGCGACAGCTCAGACGAGAGCTGCGGCGGGAAGGGGTAGTTTCTTCTTTCCTATTCTTGCTAGGGATAGGGAACTACACTGCGTGCCATACAGACCCACTACTATAATATTAGTTAAGGGGGGAAACACACATAATTACGCACACAACACCACCAGAGCTTTGTCGTGAGAAAGAGAGGGTTTGCAAGTGAGAGGGAAGCCGGGAAACGAATGTGCCCAGTAATAATAAAGGCATGGTATGAGAGTGGAGAGTGAATCTTGTATGCAAAGAGTTCCTAGAGTAACTAACAGGACCTGTGTGAGCTGGAGGTCTAGTCAAGCAGGGACCTAGCCAATTCATGACCTCTTGACAGGTCAGGCCAATTCACACAGGTCTCCTGTATAGTACTATTATGTATATATTTTGTTAAGGCCAACTGATATGCTGAGACCATTAGGAGTCTCCATGTCGGCTGTACCTGAAGTTTACGCTAGAGGCTTTCACAAATGTTTGTCATCTCCAGGGTCCTTCTTTTGGAAGTGAATAGAGCTGAAAGTCTCGACAGGGCTTCTATGCCTAAAGGTATATGCAAACTGATTGGAAAGGGCCTTGGGGGGCTTTTAAAGT
>JACEFZ010015405.1:0-19896 GCA_014155875.1 Cepaea nemoralis
GGACCCGGAAAAAATCCCCCCTAGATGGTTCAAGTGTTGGGAAATTTCACAGCAGCAAAAGGGGCTTACAATGAAGAGCTTTAAATAACTGTATGGGGGTAACGTTCTAGTCGAAAAGCTAAGTGGTTACGTCACTGCCGCGCTTTCCGAAGTTTATATTGTTTCGGGCGTACTCTTTTTTGGTTCACAGTGCACCTTCTGGGAGAAACTCTGGCTGGAGTTGGTATTTCGTATTTGTGCGCGTGTTGGGCGAGAGATGTTCCTGCGAAAAGATACTGCCATAGGGGGTTTAAAACCCGGGTCAATTTTCCCATTCTCTTGCCCTTTAACAGATTCTTCCCAAAAAGTAGGTATGACATAAAAAAACGGGATGGGGGAAAAAATTATAGGTAGGGATGTTTTTTACAGTTTGTTTAAATGCTGAATATGATGAGCAACCGAGTAAGGTTAAGACCGGGTGTGTTTTGCCCCCAAATTATGGTTTAGTAGGAAGCTTGAAACATATGCTACTTTTTGGCGCGGGGGGTCATTGCGCTGAACACCTCAATAGGTTTGTCTGTGCAAACGATCACATGAACTCCACCGTTAAGGCAAACATCAGGGAAACATGTATTCCACTTGTGATCAAACGACGTCGATTCTCTGTTTCTTCACTCCTTAAAACGTTTCTTATACCATTTTTTGCGATCTTACGGGGCACATGCCTTTGCCTCCCAAAAAATATTAATCCCGTTTCTTTTCAAACTTGATAATTCAAAAACGCATATTGACTAGATATAATCCCCGTAGGTAGACCCCCCTTCATTTGTGATATTACCTACCACATGAGTTTGCCTCATACTTGACATCTAAGATATTGCAATTACTTAAATTGTTTAGTATTATTGATCAGTGTGGTAATATATTTCCTTAGATATTATGATATTCGTTATTCAAACTAAATGTTTGCATTACACAGCCTTCATGTATACTCCAACACATTATTGTTCTTGTCTCCCTTGTTCGTTACAAAAATCATTTCAATATATTTCTCTTGATTCCTATTATAAAGATTTCTACAACATTACCTATGAAACATCACAATGATCGAAACGAGTTGCAATATTCATAAGATTCATTGGCACCTTTCCGTCTTGACAGACGATAGTTTGGTACATTGTGCTTCACAAAGGCATAATAACTACAGCCCAGTGAATGTGACTGATAAGGCCAATTCGTGCTCTCTCATATACATCATGGCTTATGACTGAAAGTAATATTACTAATGACCCCCCCCCCCCACCCTTACCCCCACTGAACAGGTTGTTACGACAATCGAACGGCAACAACATTGTGATCACATTTTAACTAAATTTATTAATTATAGGCGTTGGTTCCACAAACATGAATAAACGTACTTAACCCAGTGACCACCTAATCACCGATAACCCGATAAACAGTCTAGTCACTAATGACATTTACAAACCAACCCCTAAACTTCTGCTGTCTCAGTTAGCCTTGAATGATGTGTGAATGCAATAATGTCTGGCAAAGAGTGATAGAAGGGCAGAATTCAATGTTTTTTCTATGTGAATGTAACATTCACAATTGATGAATGAAACATGAGTGATTGAAAGGGCTGAATGTAAGACTGGCCGGCGAGCCCAGTTTGCTAACCTTTGAAAATAAAGAGTGTTTGTTAGTTCGTTCGTTCGTTCGTTCGTTCTGTCTTCCCATTTGTTCCCTTCCCATCGATCTTGCCAGTTATTACCAAGCTCTCTAATTTATTCCTTTCCATAACTTGTTAAAAAAACTGTGACTGTCTACGCCTAATTTCTCTAATCATATTACGATTTATTAATTATTTTTTTCGGGGGGGGGGGGAAGGGGGAGGGGGTTTTCTTGTAAAACTTGGTCACGGATTTTCTGTTTGTCCATGGTATTCTTTGCATTTTCCCCAAAAACCACATTTCCACAGCCATCAGATGTTTTTCAGATGGTTTCCATCGTCCATGTTCATATCCATACAACAGCACAGTTTCTCTATTAGCACCTCAACACTCTTTTTCACAAAGCATGTGACATCAAATTTTCACTTTGGCGATTCTTGTTCTATTCTTTTCAAGACATCTCCCATCAGATGTTGTGACAGTTCGGGGATAAGTGTACCGTTACACTAGTTTAAGAATATTTCCATTTACATGTATATTACGCTGTGGTATTTCCTTCTTCCTTGTGACGACGATAATCTGTTCTTCATAAATTTAAATTTTAACCCTACGTGTTTACTTTTGCAACACCGATCTACTAAACGTTGCAGATCCTGCTCTCTGTATGCAATGAACACTGTATCATCCGCATGTCTAATGTTATTGATGTAACGTCCCTCAGTGATGATTCCTCTCATATCTAATCTTATTACTGTTATTAACCCCAATGATAATTCCTATCATATCTATTGTTATTGATGTTTTGTCCTCATTGATGATTCCTCTTATATCTAATGAGTTCATGTTTACGTCTCTCAATGATCATTTCTCATACAGTGTACACAGACGTCGGAGACAAAAACCGGATGGATTCAAGATGTGATAGGCAGTTTAAACATGACAGCAACAGACCTTATAACGAAAGGCATTAAATAGACTGTTAGGGAGTCAAGTTCTAAAGGACAAGCAAAGTGGTTATGCCCCCTCCCGGGGTTCCAAAGGGTTTTTGGGTTGATTCCGGGAACACGTCGTTTGGTTCACGAGTGTAGTTTTCTTAGAAACCCTGAGCTTGTCGCTGGACCCTCTTAACTTTACCAGATTCATTTCCAAACAGTAGGTTTGGACATAAAAAAATTTTATAATGGGAAAGGGGAAATGGGAAGGTTTTTGCCACGGTTATGACGTAATGCCGAGACAGTGATGAGCAGATTAAAAGATGTGTTTTGTCCCCCAAATTATCAAAATTAGAAGGAAATTAAGGGAAAATATGATGTAATTCGAAGACTGTGAGTCATTGCAGCTTAACATCTCAAACGGTGGCTTGTCTTTGCTAGTATTTGGTTGTTGACACGATGTTTATCGTTGTTGTTGTTGTTGTTTTTGTTGTTGTTGGTGTTGTTGCTATTGTTACTGCTATTGTCAGTATTGTTGTTGTTTTGGTATTGCTGTTATTGCTTGTATTGGTATAAGCATGGCTTTGGTATTGTTGTTATTATTATTGCTGTTGTTGTGAATTTTATTATTATTAATATTATTATTTTATACGTGCTTTTTTATTATTATTATTATTGCAATGTTCTTGTTATTGTTGCTCTTGATATTGCTACTGTTATTGTTATTCGTATTATTATATTCCTGTTGTTATTGTCGCTGTTGGTGGTGTCTGTGTTATGTTATGATTGCTGATGTTATTGTTGTTATTGTTATTGTTGTTATTATAGCTGTCGGTGTTGTTATTATTATTGTTCTTGTTACTATTGGTGTTGTTGTCGACGTCGCATTCGTTATCATCATCATCATCATCATCATCATCATCATCATCATCATCATGATCATAATCATCATACATAACTAGTTTCACACAGTTAACGTATAGCAAAGATTGCAAGTCGTCCCAACCATTGTGCTACTCTAGGTGTTGTTCAGACAGACTCACAATGAGAATTAGCAACTCACATCAGAAGAGAACAGGAAAGCTGGAGGGCAGGAAAGCCAGGGGGAGAACAAGAGAGCAGATGCTGGACTGTTTGACATCATGGCATGGAGGAACTTATGAAACGGAAATGGGCGGCGGTACACTAGACAGAATGTTGTGGACATACATGGTCTCCAACGGCATTCGGCATGGACTACAGGAAGAAGACACATACACAATGCATATTAAAATTTAATTGGATGGAACAGTCAACAAACAGGTCTATCCAACAATAACTCAGTATTGTAAAAGATTGGTTATTAAAATAAACAAAAATTAGTAAATTAAATTCAAAACAACGTATTCCTTCGTGAATTTAAACATAGAAACCACAAACAATGTGTGACATGATTGATTACCTGGTAGATTTCGCTGCATCTCGTCATGTGATGATACAAGAAGTACGGAAATATGCTTGCTTGTGGCTTCTGTGTTTAAAGAAAATGAAATGTTTTGGAGATGTATAAAAAACATGGGCATCAAAACATGATCGCGGGACCTAAAACTCTTGCGCTTGAACTTCCAGTTCGCCGATTTCGGGGTGGTGGAATCAATTCGTATACGGGCCAGTCGGGCTTCAACGATGACTTCCTGGTCTTTATTGATGTCACGTCACCCTTCTCTACCCCCTAGGCCCAATGATGACTCCTCACATATCAAATGTTATTGATGTTACGTACCTCAATGATAATTCCTCTCATATAGTGTACAAGGGAGTCAGAAAAGAGGAAGACCCCAGCCTGGATGGATAAACATGCAATAGGATGGTTTATATATGACAGCAACAGAGGCTATATTGGGAGAATTAAATAGGCTGTTATTGGAGTAAAGTTCTAGACAGGACAAGCGAAGTGGCCTCGCACTCCGAAGGTTATGGGTTTGATACGGTGAGACGGCCTGCGGAATGATACTGGGCCATATGGGATATAACCCGGTGCAATGAAGTCGATTATTTTGCCTTTTAAAAGATTCAGTTCCAAACAAAATATAGGTTTGGACCTAATAAAAATGGATGGCGGTAAATGATAAGTAGGGAGGTTTTGTCACAGTTATGACTTAATACCGAGACAGTGATGAGCAGACCAAGTAAGGGGTAGGAAACGGGTGTGTTTTGTCACCAAATTCTCGTATTAGTAAGAAAACAAATGTTAAATGTGCTGCAGATGAACACCTCAAACGGTGGCTTCACTACTTCGCTAGGATCAAATATAACTCCAGCGTTAAGGTAAACACTAGCGACTGCCGTAATCCACTTGTGAATCAAAGACGATCAACGGTATTATCTGTTTCTTCGCGCCTTTAAAAGTCTCTACGACCATATTTGCTGTCATTATGAGGCACGTGTACATGTGCCTGCCAAAAACATTCATTGAGTGATAAAACCCCAGTGCGATTAAACGGATATTACACTAGATATATCATCCAGTAGGTAGACTACCCCTCGTTTGTGATATTATCTACCACATAAGGTCACATACTGAATATCTAAGATATTGCAATTACTTAAATTTATTTTAGTAGCTATTTATCAGAGTGACATTATATTTTCTTATCTATTATAGTATACATTCTTTAAACAATATATTTGCATTACACAGCCTGTATTTATACTCCAATAAATTATTTTTCTTGTCTCACTTTTTCATTAAGAAACATCATTTCAATTTATTTCCCTTGGTACCATGAATTCATAATATACAGATATCTACATTTTTACCAATGAAAAATTACAATCAGTTGAATTAAGTTGAGGTTAGTTGAGCTAAGAACTGACATCACTGCACTCAGGACATTCCCATACGCGCTCCATCTCATCGTTAAAACCCCAGAGAAGGGTCACATTATTAATCGTTCCCCCGCTATCTGAGTGAAAGTTCTCCTGGTCTTCCCTCTCAGTTTTGATGTTCTACCAAAATCCCTGTCAACCCCTCGCAATCCCACCCTTTCCATCATACGGGTTCACCCCCACCTTCTCCACCTGATCCGATCCCACAGGAGCACGACCACCTCTCCCTTGTCCATAAGAACTCTACCATCAAGAGGTACATTCTCTGTCAGCTTTACAGTCTGTTCATTCCCCAGCACTCATGCATGGCCAGGGTAAAGAAAATCCATACAATTCTCACATTCTGTGACCTCTGAAGCGAGTTGAGCCATTCCACACGAAACATTCTTTTCTCCACTTTACTAAGCATACTCCTTGAGACTGTAATTAATACAATGTGTGTTGCAGTGGTCACCTCTAACCAAAGGAATGCCGCTGTGACTGCTTCCACCTCCATTCTCATGCTGGAGGTCGTAGTCTCATATGCACATTACAATGACTGAAACGAGTAGCAGTCATCATCAGAGATGTAAAGGCAGCAGCAGGATATAAGATTAGGAAATAAAAACATTTAGGTAAGTGTAACTCCTGCGAAAAATTGAGATATACTGTTATTCTGTTGTTTGTCCATCAACAATGATGATGACAATTCATGTCATCCAGTGGGGTTGAAAGTATTGATCCGTGAGTTCTAAGATGGCTGGTAAGGTCTATTTTAGCTCGAAATGTTCTTTGACACTGTGGGCAAGGAATGCCTGACGCTCCAGGAGGAGGTTCTCCTGCAGTGGTTTTTCTGTCCAGACTTTTATTTTAAAGCTCTAGCAGTTCTGTTTGCTTCACAAGTGACTGCACCCTTATGTAATGTTGTACGCCACGAATTTCGGTCTTTGGCAGCAGTCTTCCAGGTGTCGTGATGAATTCCAAAAGATTTTAGTGAGATTTTCATAGTATCTTTAAAGCGGTTCCTTTGGCCGCCATGGAAGCGTTTACCACAACACAGCTAACCGTAAAAAAATATATATTTAGGGAGCCTGTGATCTGGCATACGAGTTAAGTGACCAGCCCAGATAATCTGATTCTGCATTAGTATAGTGTGGATACTGGGCATGGGGCTCTTTCTATTACTTCAGTGTCTGTGATCTTGTCTTTCCATTTAATCATCAATAGCTTCCTAAGGCAGTCTGTGTGAAAGTCGTTTAATTTCCTAGCATGTCACTGGTAAACAGTCCATGTTTCACAAGCATATATCAGTCTGGTTAATACACTGCTTTGTGGACTTTCAGCGTTGTTTGAAGGCTTACTCCATTTATATCCCACACATTCTTGTACAGTCTGCCAAAGGCCACACTGGCCTTGGAGATTCTTGCATTCACTTCGTCATTTCACTTCGTCATCAAGTGTTCGAGAGTCCCTCTCTCCCAATGTGATCGTGTTATAATTATACTAGCCGTCAATGGCTCAATGGCTTGAGTCCATAAATAGAGATCCAAGGAAGTCCTCAAGGTGAACAAGGAAAAGATTTCCTTGAATAGTAATAATATTATTATTGTGGTTTTACATTGCCCCTCTGCTCTCAGCTAAATAATTAATATCTAGGGTATATTACTGAAAGAGAGTGACAAAAGGGCAGAATGTTAGACGGGCCTGCGTGCCCAATTCTTCACCCTTTCAAAATAAAGTTTTGTTGTTGTTTTTGTTGTTGTTGTAATTAATAACAATGATAACGTAAACACTCAAGACATTATTGTAACACTCAAGAGTGGAAGTGGAATATCTATATCATTTTACTAATCAAGAAACTGGAGTTGGGGTTTGGCTATTTTAATCCAACAATTATCATCCAGTCTAAAGGTATTATGTATACTTATTAACCTCACAATCAATCACTTAGTTTTGAAATAAACAATAACATAACCTAAGGCCTATCCACGTCAATATGGAAGCACTAAAGTGCTTCCATATTGACGTGGATAGGCCTTAGGTTCATACCAGAATACGATCAGCGTTGCCAGTAGTGGGTTGTACTCAATATTTAAACTTCAAATCCCGACATAACCAAATTAATCATTAACATAACCCCCAGTTTCCCAGATGAACTAATACTATAAATCTATAAGTGGAGGTATAATAATAATGATTCTTTTTCATTAACTCGAGCTTCTCCACTCCAGGTATTTTTGGAACCCACTTTTAAGAAGTAAAAGTTCTGTAAAATTAAATACAGTTGGTCCACTGTGTATGTGGTATTCAGGATCAGGTATGATGATAGTTGAGTTGTCTCTCCACTTTCAGGTACAAGCTAAATTGCCCCTGATTTCATCAAGGTGATACAGGTTTACCTGGGTTTTGTGGTTGGATGACAATCTCACGTGTTATTTCCTTAAAAAAAACTAAGGTTTCCTGTCGTGGATCCTATTTATTGTGTCGTCCTTGGAGTGAGGGGAATCAACACCCACATTATATTTAACCCCATATCATTATTCTGGAGAATCCACCAGATTCCGTCCACAACACTCCCTCAGTCCCTGGATACCCCTTTCTCTCTCACTCACCACTGGATCATGCCCCCTCTCACACTTCCCCAAAACAACATACTCAACAACTCTAGCTTCTAAAAATTAATAACAAATTAATTTAATAAAGAAAAGTGTATGTATGTGAGAAAGTGTATGTGTAGAATGTATGTCGTATACTCTAGTGTATCTGCAGACTCAGACCGAACAGCTCTGGAGTACAGCCCGATCATCCCGGTAAGGATCACACCACATCATCATTCAGTACACGATAACCTCACCAAATGATGTGTCCCTCCTGCTAGATGTTGACTTCCTCCGGTAGCTGTTTTGTAACTCAAATACCTGGTCACAGTCTGACACTGATCCGGAATAGATCACACACCGTTATTACATGTCCCTATTGTTCTGAGACTTATAACATCCTCGCCCAGTGAGAACACGAAAACACTGTTCCTTGAAATAAACGTAATTCATTTCTAAAGTTTCTACTGTTCACAAGGATACTGGTATTGTTTACAGTCTCACAGGAATTTAATAATTTCCTAAATAGTTCCTAATGTTCTTTTCCCCTGTGATGTGGAAAAACAGTACCTATTGGTCTTTTCACCTGTCGTGTGAAAACATAATACCTACTGGTCTTTTCCCATGTGGTGTGGAAAAAACAATACTATTGTTCTGTTCACATGTGATGTTTGAAACATTAATCTCACGATTGTTCCTTCTCCAAATGATGCGGAAAAAACAATCTCTAGTATTCTGCTAACGTGTGATGTTTGATAAATACTCTCACAATTGTTCCTTTAGACCCCTTTCATCATGGGCCCAGTGCAAAAGCTGCTGAATAACTGCCTGCACTAAGGTCTCCATTCTAGTAAGCATTAAGGTTTTAGCTTCACTGAGTAACCTGAGTAACTTGAGTACTTTGAGTAACGTGAGTAACCTGAGTACTTTGAGTAACCTGAGTAACTTGAGTAACCTCAGTGACTTGAGTGACCTGAGGGAACCTGTAAAAGAGAGAACAACACACTCGGTGAGAGCACCTGTCCCTGACCTCCATTAGATGAGTGTAGGCCGATGGCCTCACTCAGATACATGACAGTGAACCAACTCTGTCATGGGCAGAGGAGCTCATCACCTCGGTCTGAGGTGGGTTAAGACCAGGACAGAGCAAAATGTAAAGTGTAGGACCCCAGTAGACCTCACTGGAAGATCCCACCATTGGACATTCTCCCCATCCCCCCCATCCTCAATCTCTCCAAATATCATCCCATGTCACTATTCCCACCAGCGGAGCCACTTGACTTCTCACACTAGTTAATCTTAACAATGCGACTGCCTACTGTCGCCGATATTCCTTGACTACCTAACCACAACTGCAACAACACTATGATAGAGTTCTAAACTCTATCTATCACTAAGCTATGCCACATTATTTACAGCTTGATGCAATCCCTCAAATACCTTATGCCATCCTGACTCAATCTCTGAATCGAATTCACAATTTGCCATAAAAGACACATTTTAAGCGAAACAGAACACATGCGACTCTATTCAACACTAAAATCGAGCCAGCTAACACTTCTGTCTAGTTCAAGTCCATTCTTTACACTGCCAGCAAAAGATTTTATGTTTTCTTCCAACCAGGGATTGTCCTAGTGACGTCATTCATGTCAACACAGACGTTCTTAGGGGCAGACAATCCGTGCCTAACTTCACCGGAAATTTGTATCTCCCCTTTCTACAACCAAGGTAACCGTCTGTTCTTCTCGAACGCCGACCCATCAAACAATGCCGATAGATTCTTCGTTTCCTAGGGAACATTCAAAGACTGGCGGTTCCCTTGTTCCAACATGAATGTTTCTGTACTAGTTACAAACAATTACGGCCTTAAAAACATGCTGTCTCTGTTAGTTTTTTCATCTTATCGTTAACTTACAGTGGGTTCGTGACACTTCCTCATAACTCCAGTCAGAAGCTCCCATCAAGAGGCAGGTCTGGATCTATATGGATCTAACCATTACCTGAAATTCCAGCAACAAACATACCTGATACCATAAATGCATCTATCTAATCATTAGAAATGGAAGATGGTAAAAAAACAAAAACCAACGCAAAAAAGACAATAAATAAAGGGAATTGTGAACACCGGGAATAATAAACAAGGGGGGGGGGGGTCTTAGCTTCCCCCAACAGTTATCAACCCCATAACCCGTTCCTCCCCATCTAATCCTCAATTACAGGGCGCTCAAGAATTCAAGAATTAGACTACCAGATAAGCAGGGTCATCTTTGTCCATGCCTGTACCCCATGGTCTCAAGGTTGAGTAATACCTTGATCGATTCGGAATGTGATAACCGTGTTCACCATTCCCTTTTGTACCTAATTATTTTCCCTAATTATCCCTCCATTTAAAATAAAAGTCCTCACACATGTAAAAAAAAAAACAACAACAACAACAAACAAACAAACAAAAACCTCACACATTAAGTGTCTTAATTCATTCCTAAATGCAATGAGTATTTACTTATAAACAATATAAGTACATTATGGCATCATCTCCTGTATAACATGCAGGTGGGATCTTCCCAATCAAATTCCTTGAGGAGGAGCATCTTCCCTCCTCTTCAACATGTAGGTATATGCCTTTACCTTACTTATCTATAAGATTCATTATCAACATATATCAAACAGAATTAAGAAAACACAGTCATCATATTATTGTAACATGAGTGATATGGAGTACAGAGTGGCGTCATGCATAGAGGCACCCTAAATTATCAAATAGTGCGTGGCTACCACTATGATCTTCTCCTCTGATAGACATGTCAGTATGCATCAATTTGCCTACTATCAGGTGATTGATTGATTGATCATACTCATTCTCGGTATGTCACTTCTCCTCGCCCAATCTACAACCAGTTATCATAAATCATAAACATACTTGCATCGATGATGAATAGGCTTGCACTCACAATCAATAAGTTAAAAGATAAATGCATATATTTAACGCCGATGAAGTCACAACTGAATCATCACATGAATGCTTCCATAGACCACACAGGAGTTTATTATAAAACACAGGGAACTATTTAACATTTAATGGACCCATGCACTGTTTCTAGGATGAATTACATTAATTCCTCCTAACTAGTGATTGCACATTTGAGATAGTTCCTTACTACTGAACTATGAATTGTAATCTACTAAATCCTAAGTTAATCACTAACTCCTAAATCACTACTGACTTACCTTAACTGCTTAAGGAGTAAAATGCACAACCTAGGATAATGATTATGCTTTCATAGAAGCTGCATAACTAGAAACATTAAATAAACATCTCACTATGGGTTAACCTAGTGCAAAGATAATTTACGAACTACGACATCTGAATATAGTGCTTAGTCTCTCCTGAATTAAGTTCTTTAGGACTAACCACATTTTTACAGCCTGATGTGCCCATTACATACCACCGAAAGAAAAGAATAATCAAATCATTCAGAAGGCCACCAAAGTCTGCTCAAGACGACTACCTGGACAGACCAGAGCAACCCATTTGTCACAAACTCTTTTTGCACCAGAATGAGATTTGTCGTTGTCTAGGTTCTAATACTTCTACTATCTCACAGCAGAGTGGAAGCTGAGCTTGCCACCTCTCTCACACCACAAGTCATCACTGCATCACACATCCGCGAGTCAGTGAACAAGATTAAGTTTGCGCACATATCCTTTAATTGACGAATGAATACGGACACACGTAACATATAAATCCAGGAACAATACTTCTCTCCGAATATATCTTCCTCATAATTGAATACTTCGAATAACACGGCCTCTCAATGCCTACTTATTATCCTCCAACATGACAGTTATACTAGCCTCTCTCCAGGCCAAAATTCACTCGATCCAACCCTCACTGGATCTAAGCCTCCGTTAACTTTCTGACCCTCTCAAGGGCTAGGCTTCAATTCACTATGTCTGCTGATAACCGGGCTCAGTCTTTAATCCTTAGTCTCAGAATTCCCATCACTGAAAACCCACAGGGCAGATTTCTATCACTAACTCCCCTCTCATTCACTTCGCAGACCACAGACCTCCACTTGTCGGCTTCCAACACTCAACTCTCCCAAAACGATAAAACCCTCTCTCGGTCCCAACTTCAACTGTCCCCAGTCAATGTTTTTCACTGTCTTCTACCCCTTCTTTGCAGCCCTCTCCCCCAACCTTTCCCCGTTTATCTTCTTATATTTTCTTTCCGTTGAATGCCCCTTCACCCCGTGAACTTGTTTATATTGTACGAACACTCACCTTAATGTCAATGACCCCAGGCATGTGTCACCATTAATCTGCACCTCGGAACAGGACACAATAGATTACGCAACACATGTATACATAATTCAGGATTGGTGACTCAGCCATGTGCACATGTGGTTTGGTGTCGGAGACAGCAGAGCACATACTCCAGGATTGCCCAAACTACAACATACCCAGGCATGTCTTCTGGCCTAGAGAGACAACAGTGGCAAATAAACTCTATGGGCCGCTTAGTGAACTAAAAAAGACTGTTAGATTCATACAAGAGACAACATTGCAGTTATTGAAATATTTCAAGCGAACCTTTATTTTGTTTTATAATGTGAATTTAATTCTGATGGTGGTGGTTGTTGGTGCTGTTGCTAACTAGAGGGTAGTGAAGTGAAATTCAAACGGCTATGTGGTGGATTGCAAGATGTATACTAAAATGGTGTCGCTGGCAGTTTTGGTTTTAACTTTCAGCCTTCTGAGATTGAACAACTTTCCATCCATGCAGTAGTTGATGTCTATTCCAGTGTCGTTATTTTCGAAGGCATTCGTCAGCATAGCTGAAAACATGAGGCTGAACAGTTTTGGTGCCAGGTCACATCCTTGCTTCACTGCATTGGTGACAGAAAATGGCTCAGACAGCTCACCATTTTCCTGTACTCTTGCCTGCATACCATCATGAAATAACCGCACTATTTGGACACACTTTTGTGGACAGCCATATTTCGTCACAATCTTCCACAGTCCTTCTCTGCTGACTGTATCAAAAGCCTTGGTAAGGTCAATGAAAGTGGAGAACATTTTAGAGTTCTGTTCCTGACATTTCTCTTGCAACTGCCTTGCAGCGAAAATCATGTCAACACTTCCTCTTTCTTTTCTGAAGCCACACAGACTCTCATGAAGAAGACCTTGGTTGAGATAGGCTGTGAGGCGATTGAGATGAATTCTGGCTAAAATCTTTCCTGCAATTGAGAGCAAGGAGATGTCTCGGAGGTTGTCACAAGATTGGCGGTTTCTTTTACGTCTGTAAAGGTGGACTATTGATACGTTCTTGAAATCTTGTGGCCTGGTCTCATTCACCCATGCGTTTATAAAGACTTGGTGAAGCCGCTATATTAGGACCGGTCCACCTGCTTTGCATATCTCTACCGGGATGGAGTCAGGACCAGACGCCTCGCCGCTTGAAAGTGGCTTTGTTTACTTCCACTATGGTTGGTAGGTCAGCGAGAGTATCAACCCCCAATGATGGGTTAATCATTGAAAGTATGGAACAATATCGACGTGAAAATCCCGAGAATAAGATTAATACAAACATGGGAAAGTGTGAAACTAGTATTTAGGCTGCAAATATCACATTGCCAGTGAAGATTAATAAGAAATAAACAATTATGGATAACAGATGAAATATTAAGTAAAATGTCTCAAAGAAAGAAAGCAAAGAACACTCCAGAGTATATAGTAATAGATAGAGAAATACGTCATATGTGCAGAGTTGTCAAAGAAGAGTTGCTGCAGAAACATTGCAAAGAAATGGAGGATCTGGATATAAAACACAACAGGAAAGAATTACATGAACATATAACAAGATTTACAAAGAAAAAAAAAATAATATAACAGGAAACGGTTGTATTAGAGGGAAAAAATTTAGACATTATAATTAATAACACTGACATAATAAAAAGATGGACAGAGTACACAGAAGATGTATTCTGCAAATAATATAACAGGAAACGGTTGTATTAAAGGGAAAATTGAGACATTATAATTAATAACACTGACATAATAAAAAGATGGACAGAGTATACAGAAGGGTATTCTGGGACAACAGGGTCAATAGACTAACATTGTATAATACTCAAGATGGACCAAGAATTCTTCTACTTCTTCTTTCGTTCGCTTGAAATATGTCTATAACTGCAATGCGTTCTCTTGTATGAATTGAACTGTCTTTTTCAGTTCACACAGCGGTCCATAGAGTTTATCTTCCACTGTCGTCTCTCTAAGCCAGAAGGTTTGCCTAGATATGTAATATTTTGGCAAGTCTTGGAGTATGTGCTCTGCTGTCTGCGACCTCAATCCACATGTGCACATGGTTGTTTCACCAATCTTGAATTTTGTTTACATGTGGTTGCGTAATCTATTGTGCCCTGTTCTGAGGGGAAGAATAATGACTTGTTCTGGTCTGTCCATAACGTGGTAATCATATTGAGCAGGTTTTGGTGGCTTTCTGACTGATTTGATCATTCTTTTCTTTTGGTGGTATGTAACGGGCACATCAGGCTGTTCTTCTTTGGCTCCTTCCTTAGCCAATTGATCAGCTCTGTCGTTTCCGGGTACTTCACAGTGGGATGGTATCCACTGTATGGTGACCTTATGCTGACTGCTAAGTTCAGAAAGTAGTGTCCTTAGTACTGGCAATTTCCCAGACAGGAGCGCCTCGAGTACTGATTTTGCATCTGTCAATAGCACCACAGGTTGTGTACCATTGCTGGTATTTAGTAATTTCTCTGTTGCTATCTTGATTGCCTCAATTTCAGCATCGTAGTTATGGCAGTACTTTCATGTCGGTACTCTAGCTGTGTCCCTAATATTATTTGGGTATTATATGTACACTCCCGCTCCTCCATTTCGAACAGCTATTTGTGCTGACCCATCTGTGTAGACTCGGATCCAGAGGTCCTGTGGGCTATTCTTCATCAAGGAATCTGAGAGTGGCTGTTTTGTGCTGTACACTGTTCTGTTCTTCCTTGTCAAATATTCCTCTCACTTTTGTCTGGATTTGTAGCGATAGTTTATGTTAATCTTTTCATGGGATTTGCTCTGGAATAGTTGGCAGGGGGATACCAACTGTGGGCAGATCGGTGGTTTCTCTGCAGAGTCGTTTGGCCTGGTGGATAAAACTACTTCTTTTCAACCGCCCCATAGCTAGGTTTTCAAATCTGTTCTTCATAGGGTGGCCTGGCAAGCTGAGGAACTTTTCTGCTTGTATTAGCGTTTTTGTATCTCTGCGCTCACTCAGTGCTTGTGTCCTCCCCATCTTCTTCATTTCCACTATAGGGGTTGATCTCATCCCTCCTGTGGTGACTCTAAGTGCTTGGTTTTGCACTGTGTTCAGCTCTTGTAGTGTGGTTTTTGATGCCGAACACCACGCACTTGACCCGTATTTCAGGTGTGTTCGTATGCTCTGTTGATAAACTTTGCTAAGTATTTTCCCACTGGCTCCCCATGTGGTTCCACTTAGCTTTCTCAGGATGGCTATTTTCCTTCTGGCTTTTGCTACTGCTTTATCGATGTGCTTTCTCCATGTCAGCCTGCCATCAAATGTTACTCCAAGGTATGTTGGTTCTTTATCTTCTCTTAGGGGTGTTCCATTTATCTGGATGGTCCCTGCCTTTTGTTTTGGAGTGAGGGTAAATAGGGTGGTGCTGCACTTGTCAGTGTTTATGCTGACACACCATCTATTTGCCCATGCAACAAATGTATCTACAGCTCTTTGTAGCAATCTGGTGGCCACTGATGCATGTTCATTTGTGCTACATAGAACCAGGTCATCGGCGTACATTGCCACTTTAATTCCATGCGGTAGATTAGCAACGAGATCATTGATGAAGATTAGAAAAAGTGTGGGGGACAAGACGCCCCCTGGGGAACACCGTGACGCAGTAGTACTTTCTTGCTCTTGAGTCCGTCTATCTGTACTCGGGCTCTTCTGTTGTGTAAGTATGCTTTCACCCATTTGTACATTCTTCCATTAACTTTGCAGTTTCTCAGTTTATTCATCAGACCTTCTTTCCAGACTTTGTCAAAGGCTTTCTTCAAATCTATCCATGCCGCAGGCACCAGCTTCTTCTCTTGGAATGCATCCTCAATTTCTTGAGAGAGGTAGGTTGTCTGATCTTCCGTAGAGTAGCACTGCCTAAAGCCAGCCTGCTATGGCTCAAAGATGTTTTTACTTTCAATGTACTACTGCAGTCTGTGATTGATGATGCGCTCCAGTGTTTTGCAGAGACAGCTGGTTTGGCTAATCGGTCTGTCGCGAGTGGCAATGTAACTATCTTTCCCTGATTTTAGGAGGGGTATCATGATTGCTTCTCTCCAGGCTTGTGGGAACACTGCCTAAGGTCCAACTGTTATTGAAGATCTGCAATAGCTTTGCTTTGAGCCTCTGTTCCTAGGTTCCTGATCATTTCATTGGAGATACCATCAGCTCCTGGTGACTTTCTCATTTTCAGTGTTGATATGGCTAGCTCCAGTTCGCTGATTGTGATGGGTACCTCCAGAACCTCATGTACTATTTCCTTCTGTCCTGTATGTTGCCGTTTCTCTCGAATCTCTTTTTGTTTCTCTGCACTAATTTTGATATTGTTATCTTGTGCGAATGAGTCTGCAAAATGGTCAGCTGCTTGCTTTCTTGTTAAGATGTTTCCATCTTTATGTAGTGCAATTTTTGAGTTTCTCCCTGTGCCCTCATCGTTAAGTTGTTTTATTAGCTTCCACAATTTCCTTGTGTCTCTTTCAAAGTTCAGAGACTCTGTTTTTTTCCTGCCAGCTTTTCCGTCTAGCCTGCAGCTTGGCCCTTTGAAATTTGGCTTTTGCGTGCTGGAATTCATTGTGGTGCTCTTGGCTGGGTGTGGCCTCTGCTTGCTTTCTACACACTTTCACAGCATTATGCAACTGTTCCAGTTCACTACTCCAGTAGGGTTATAATGTTTTCGGGCTCTTCTTGGTACTGTTTCTCGCGCTGCCTGTAGTATGCATTTCCCAAACTCCTAAACTACTCTATTTATGTCTTTCACAGTGTTCAGGTTTCTAGCCAGTATGCTGGTGCGATTCTTGTACATTGCCCAGTCTACTTTCTTGTAGTTCCACCTCGAGAGAGTGCTGCTTTCACTTACAAGCTCATTTTCTACAGTTAGAAAGACTGGCCGATGGTCGCTGCCACCAAGTTGTTTCCCAACAATTCATGTAATGTTCCCTCCAGGTCTAGTAAATGAAAAGCCAGGTCAGGTGTAGTTGTAGAGTGCCATGATCTCGAGTAGAAAGTATGTGGGTCGGACGGCTTGTTAACCAAGATGAAATCTATTCTCATCCTGCCAGTCTTCCAGTCTCTCTCCTCTCTTGTCCATGTGATCATAGCCCGAACTCTGCGAGTGGCTGTTGAAATCGCCACACACAATCATTGTTTCTGTTAATGGTAGTGTGTCCAGTGCCTGTGGGCAGTCACTTGGACAGTAGTAATTGATCAGATGCAGGTCTTTATAGCCTGTCTTAAGTTTAAGTGTCTGATACTCAGCCCCTTCCATGTAGACTTCGATTTGGGAAGCAGGGATGTTATTTTTTACAAGGGTAAGTATCCCACCTTTTCGCCTGTCCTTTCGGTCAGATCGGTAACACTGGTAGCCTCTGATTTTGAAGGCTATTTTTTCGTTGAGGTGAGTTTCTTGCAAGCAACATATGCTTACTTTTTCTTGGTCCAGGATGTTTTCTAATTCTATTTTTTTTTTTTTTGGTTGCTGACTCCCTCCGCATTCCAGTGCATTATTTTAAGTCTTAGTTTAGTATGGCCAGCCGTTCTATTCTCATGTCCCCTGGCTCCACAGGACATCTGAGAAGGACCTCCAGTAGTTGGGGTTGGACCCTTTCGAGACATAGGGCCCGGCACTGCACCTGCCTGGGGGTCCAAAGCAGGGCGAGCACCATAACATTTAGCAGTATTCGATATATTCCATTTTGTGCAATTGCGTGGCATCCTGATTTCTGTGGTGCGCCACCTGGCTGTTTGCCTCCGTCTTCAGCACCTTTCCTTTGCTAGAGCAGACTGTGGTCTCACTCGAATTTAGATGTGTACACACGCACACACGTGTCTGCACATGCATGTATGTGTATACACATTTAGAGCACACTGGTTATTTTCCGGCGCCAGAAACTTGCCGTCGCCCCTTCTCCTGTTAGTAGAAACAGTTTCGGCACGTAAAGGCCAGGAGTTGGACTTTTGCTGCATAGGTTATGTGTTCACGAGCCATTAGGGTATTTAAGCAATGTTGGGCGCTCACCCCAACACTGCGCCCCGGCTACATATAGCAATAGTTGGAACCGACCAAAATTATCAACGGCTGAAGAAGAAAAGGCTATTAAAAGATGAAAGAAGGAAAGGCTGCAGGTCCTGACAAGATAACAACAGAGATGATACAATTCTTATCCAGCTTTGGCATTAAAACTATCACATAATTATGTAATGATATATATATATATATATATATATATATATATATATATATATATATATATATTATATATATATATATATATATATATATATATATATATATATATATATATATATATATATATAATACAGGGTGCATCCCCAAGGACTTGAAATCATCCATTGTCATAACTGAGATACTACTCAAGGTCATACAAGAAATAATTCAACATAAAATAATTGAGGAAATAGTTGAAGAACAATTTGGGTTCCGCAAAAAAAGCTGCACTAGAGAAGCAATTATCTGTTTGAGGATGTATGTGAAAAATATATAGAAGTTCAAAAAAGTATACATGTTTATTTTATAGACTACTAGAAAGCTTTTGATAGAGTACAACATGAACGACTAATTACGTGCCTTCAAGATATAGGAGTAGACGGAAAGGACAACAGACTTATTAGTAACTTATACTGGGAACAAGTGACGTCTATTAGATGCGGTAATAACTATTCGTCGCCTGTAGAGATAAAAAGAGGAGTACGGCAGGGATGTGTATACTGTCCCCAAGCCTCTTCAGCCTATACACAGAAATAATTTTTAAACAAGTTGAAATGCCTGGATTTAACGTAAATTAAAGAATCATACACAATCTTAGATATGCTGACGATACCATGTTACAGCAGAAAGTGAGCAAGAGATGCAAGACCTTGTGGAAGAAGTAAACATGCACAGTACACAATGTGGCTTAAATATTAACATCCAAAAAACAAAAACTATGATAATTAGCAGTGAAAAGGAAAGGTCATCAATGAACATCACAGTAAATGGGCAGATACTAGAACAAGTAACAAGTTTCTCTTATTTTGGACACATAAAAACAGATGATGGCAGAAGTGAAATGGAAATCAAAAAGAGAATCCATCCATCCATCGTGTGCCATGCCGGTAAGCGTGGGCGGTCATGTTCTGCCATCTCAATCGATCACAAGAGTCGTGGATCAGCTCCGTATTTCTGTCTTGACCATGCCACAGGGCCAAGCCATCAAGGTACTTGCTTCTAGGTCTTCCCCTTGGTCTGTTCCCCTCGATCTTACCAGTTGTCACCAAGTTCTCCAAATAATTTCTTCTCATAACATGCCCAAAAATTGTGACTGTCTACGTCTAATGTCTCTAATCAGTTCACGATCTTCATTTGTTTCTTGAAGGACTTGTTCATTGGTCTTTCTGGCTGTCCATGGTATTCTTTGCATTGTCCTCAGAAACCACATTTCTACAGCCATCAGATGTTTTTTCAGCCTGACTGCTCATTGTCCAAGCTTCACATCCATATAAGAGTACAAGTTCTATGTAGCATTTTGTCCTCAGACAATCCACTATTTCTCTTCAGT
>JACEFZ010015406.1:0-19466 GCA_014155875.1 Cepaea nemoralis
TAAATTGATCGGAACAAAATTTTTTCCCCCGGAGGTTGAAGTATAAACTTCGTGAGAGTGCCCGGTTATGGGCTTCGTATATCGACATTCCCATGGATTCTGTTATTCCCTCCGTCCAACGTTTACGTGGTCGGCCTCTTCCTCTGTTTCCATCTGGTCTGTACATCATTGCTTGTTGTGGCATGCTGTTGACTGGTAGCCTACTTGCATGGCCAAACCATTTGACTTGCGGCTTTCTAATAAAATCTAGAGCAGCTTTAACCCCCACTTTAGTCCTGATTTCTTCATTTCTGATCTTATCTCTTCTTGATACGTTGAGTATTCTTCTCAGGAACCTCATTTCTGTTGTTGTGATTTTTCTTTTCTCTTTTTCTGTCATTGTCCAGGTTTGGCATTGGTAGCACAGAGTTGGTAGGAAGATTGTGTTGTAAAGTGCTTTCTTAGTAGTTATTGATACATGTTTGTTCTTTAGTATTGGTGCCATTTGTCCAATGAGTTGATTTGCCTTATTGCACCTATTTTCGATCTCGTCTTCTGATCTGCCATTTGATGATATTATACTTCCTAGGTACTTGAAGCTCTTTACTTGTTTCAAGGGATGTTCGTTTAGGTGAATTGTTGCTGTTTGTTCTTCTTTAGTTATAGTCATTACCACTGTTTTGCTTGTGCTAATTTTCATGTTATGTTCTTCATGTGGTCTTGTAATTCAGCTTCTGATTTTGTTATTAGTGCTTGGTCGTCCGCAAACAGGAGTTCTCTAATGGTTAGATTTGCAGATGGTTCTTCTTCTGTGTTCTCGTCATGCGGTATTCTTGCTGTCTCTGCTTGGCTGGTTTCTTTACATATGTTGTCTATATATGTTATGAACAAGAGAGGGGACAGGACACAACCTTGTCGTACTCCAGATCTTATGGTGAAGGGTTCTGAGTGTCCTCCAGTTGCTCTCACTATGCATTCACTGTTGTTGTATAAACTTCTACATAGGTTTGTTAGATGTGTACTCACTCCATATTGTTTAAGGTTGATGATTATGATGATAATGATAAATACGATAATAATGATTATACTGTTGACGATTATGGTTATGATGATAATTATGATGATGGTGAAAATCCTTATGATAATAATCATGATAATTATTATAACAATGCTGATAATGTTGACGATGATGATTATGATGATAATGATGACTATGACGATATTAATAATTGGGCAAACTTTGAGCCATAGCCTCAATGCTGTAGCGTCGTGATATTCTATTACAATAACTTTTTCGCGTCTAGCGTGAGTCATGTTGTCAAGTGGTTCCACACACGCCTCACACGCCAGTTATCCGGAAGTTCGATTCTGGCACTACTGACGAGCTCAAACGAAAGAGAAACTCGAGTCTAGTGCTTCCAATCTGACGTGGACAAGGCCCAAGGTTCGTACCGGAATACGATCAGAGTTGCCAATAGTATGTTGTGCTTAATCTTCAAACCCCAATCCCGAAACAACCAAATAAATCAATAATGTTTATTATAAAAATACTCTTGCCAACGATGAAAATGATGATGATGGCAATGATCGAGCTGCCGATTCGTACAGTTCATTCCCCCCAGTATAGATGGAAAATGTTCCCGACCACCCGGCCACAAACCTCGACAAACCCCATGCCAGATGTGAATCAGAACAATACACCGTGTCCCGTTTGAAATCCACCATATCACCTGCTGTTGAATCCCTCGGTCAAGGCCAATAAATGGCCATGACTTAATGGCATAAGAACGAGGTCAACGTCTCACTGTATATTGGCGGGCGGTTTGCGACCAGGGCACGTGACCTCATAGAGAGCCAATTAGATTTCCAGGAATAGGGTCGGTTGAGCAGAGAGTCTCTCTCGGCAGCCGAAACCCAACTGTTATTAATCATCATCATCATCATCATCATCATCATCATCATCATCATCATCATCATCATCATCATCCACCACCACCACAACCACCAGCACCACCAGCACCACCACCACCACCATCCACCATCATCATCATCATCATCATCATCATCATCATCATCATCATCATCATCATCATCATCATCATTATCATCATCATCATCATCATCGGATTTCAGAACGACCAAATGGATAAAAGAGCTGGTTCTTCGTCTGGTGTGCTCAAGCCGAGGTAGCGGGTTCAACCCCTTCACTGGTCAGTTGGACTAAAATGAATTCTCGTCCTTGTCTTGGGGACATAAATTACAAGTACCTCAGAATTCGCAGTGGGTTCACCTGATGGGGAGGGACACTGGTAATAGAGAAAGCTAATCCACACTCAAAAAGCAGTCCAGTGCTACAAGAGGTAGTACAACGTGTATGGACTAGGCTTGATTGGAAAGCGAGCGAATCATCATCTTCAAGTATTGTTGCCCTGGAGCTGACGGTGACAACGAGTAAACAGAACCCTTTACCCCGCCTTGAGTAACCGGGTATATTGTGCTAACCCCATATTTTATTGGCACTCAGTGGGTCGGCGTTTGAGGCTCAGGGGCAGTGCATGAGGTTTCACAATTGACGACATACCGGGGTCGAAGAAATCCCCCAACCGATTTAGGGAGCCGAGCAATGTGCGTTGATTTTCATAATGGTATGAGCGTCGTCCGTTTTACAAGTAAATTTACAAGTAGTGATTGACGCTCATCGACGCATCGTAACATCGGAACCAACACATAGCGATCTGCTCCCAAGTCACATACAGCAGATTTCGCACCCTCGACTCATTGTCGGGAAGTTCATTAAAGGGAATTAATTGCCATTTCCTGCAAAGGGCATACAACTAATTGTTATCAATATAAGAAGAATCACCGGTCTCCATGGTCTTTGTGTTACACGACTTTCTCCGTAATACTCTCGTGAGTAACGTGTCGTGCGCGAGAATCTGTAGCGGTTCTCTCCGCGTCGGTAACTTACTGGGTATGTGAACCGATCGCTCAGAAAGCAATGGCAAACTACGGAGCGTAATCTTGCCAAGAAATCAACAATCAGCTGAAAGATGCTGATGTTGAAAACGATGTCCTGAAAAGGATATGCAAAAAAAAAAAAAAGATAAGAAGAACGGAGGGGAGGGGGATATTGGAAAATAAACTAAAAGTAAATGTGTATTACTTATGTCGGTATCAGACTATGGAACCCAATGGAGCACTTTAAAAGTGTATCGTATGCATTGGTCTCATATGCACGCTGTCCCCAGCTCTGGACATTCACACGCAAGAGATCTCTTTGAAGCGAACCTCGTAGGTACGTCCAGTGATAGGAGATAGAAGGCTGCAGAAGGCGTTGAGAAAAGTCAAGTGAACGTAACATTCGACCACAGTAAATGACAGCTCATAAATAAATATATAAGTATTGACTGACGCTCACAGAAGTAGAAGACGGAGATAGAAATGAGAGGAGTTTGAGAAAATTGGTGTTTGTCTACCAAGAATGCTGATGACCATTCAATTCATCCAGTGGGGTTGAAAGTTTGGAGCCGTGAGTTATAAGATGGCTGGTAAGGCCTATATTGGCTCGAAATGTTCTTTGACAATTTGGGCAAAGGATGCTTGACGTTCCAGAAGGACGATCTCCTGCATTATTATTTTATTTTTCCAGCCTTTTGTTTCGCAATTCTTGTAGTGTTGTTTGCTCTACAAGTGATTAAACCCTTTCGTAATGATGTACACCATGAATTTCAGTCTTTGGCAGCGGTCTCCTAGTGTCGTGATGAATTCCAAAAGCTTTTAGAGAGATGAAGTTGGATGAAGAATGACTTGCGTGATGAATTGGATTAAAGTGAGGAAGAATTGCGTAATTCATCGACCACACTTTCTTACCTGAATCCATCTGAATCCAGTGGCAAGACAAGTATGAGAAAAGTAAAGTAAACGTAACACACGACAACAATAAATGACAACTGATAAACATATATACAAGTAGTGACTGATGCTCATTGAAGTAGAAGGAGATAGGCATTAGATGAGTTTGAGATAAGTAAAGTAACCACATGCGACCACACCAGATGACAGCTCATATACACAGTTGTTGTGGTTCTATGATATGCTCACGTTATTTGTCTCAAACTCCTCTAATTTCTATATCCTTCTTCTACTTCTCTGAACGCCAATCAGTACTTATGAATTCGCCCTATCCTCAGATCAGCCGTTGCCACACCGTGGTGTGCTTCTAATCCTCTACGGGAGTCTTCGTGGCGAAGTGGTCAAGCCGTCTGCCTGGTGCTCTGAAGGTTGTGGGTTCGATTCCTGGCTACGTCTTTCGGTTCACGATGGCATTTTTCTCGGAGACTCCTGGGGGTCGTCACTGGAGCTACGGAGTTCGTGCTTTGTGCGACGCTTTCGGCAGGCCGACCTGCGGAAAGAGACTGGGCAATATGGGATAAAACCCAGTGCAATGAAATCTATCCTCTCGACTGTAAAGACTTTCTTTTTCATCCTCTACTATGTGGAGGTGCAACTGGGATGTCCCCCCCCCCCCCCCCCCCTGAAGGCATTACACTCCCATACTTCTAATGACAGTTATTCTTCCCTTTCACTCGGGCAGAGGCCGGGCTCAGACCCCAACAGAGGGTTGTATTTCCCCTCCCTCAAGGCATTACACTCCGATACTTCTAATGAAAGTTATTCTTCCTTTCACTCGGGCAGAGGGCCAGGCTCAGACCCCAACAGAGGGTTGTATTTCCCCTCCCTCAAGGCATTACACTCCGATACTTCTAATGAAAGTTATTCTTCCTTTCACTCGGGCAGAGGGCCAGGCTCAGACCCCAACAGAGGGTTGTATTTCCCCTCCCTCAAGGCATTACACTCCGATACTTCTAATGAAAGTTATTCTTCCTTCACTCGGGCAGAGGGCCAGGCTCAGACCCCAACAGAGGGTTGTATTTCCCCTCCCTCAAGGCATTACACTCCGATACTTCTAATGAAAGTTATTCTTCCTTTCACTCGGGCAGAGGGCCAGGCTCAGACCCCAACAGAGGGTTGTATTTCCCCTCCCTCAAGGCATTACACTCCGATACTTCTAAATGAAAGTTATTCTTCCTTTCACTCGGGCAGAGGGCCAGGCTCAGACCCCAACAGAGGGTTGTATTTCCCCTCCCTCAAAGGCATTACACTCCGATACTTCTAATGAAAGTTATTCTTCCTTTCACTCGGGCAGAGGGCCAGGCTCAGACCCCAACAGAGGGTTGTATTTCCCTCCCTCAAGGCATTACACTCCGATACTTCTAATGAAAGTTATTCTTCCTTTCACTCGGGCAGAGGCCAGGCCTCAGACCCCAACAGAAGGGTTGTATTTCCCACTCCCTCAAGGCATTACACCTCCGATACTTCTAATGAAAGTTATTCTTCCTTTCACTCGGGCAGAGGCCAGGCTCAGACCCCAACAGAGGGTTGTATTTCCCCTCCCTCAAGGCATTACACTCCGATACTTCTAATGAAAGTTATTCTTCCTTTCACTCGGGCAGAGGCCAGGCCTCAGACCCAAACAGAGGGTTGTATTTCCCCTCCCTCAAGGCATTACACTCCGATACTTCTAATGAAAGTTATTACTTCCTTTCACTCAGGCAGAGGCCAGGCTCAGACGCCCAACAGAGGGTTGTATTTCCCCTCCCTCAAGGCATTACACTCCGATACTTCTAAATGAAAGTTATTCTTTCCTTTCACTCGGGCAGAGGCCAGGCTCAGACCCCAACAGAGGGTTGTATTTCCCCTCCCTCAAGGCATTACACTCCGATACTTCTAATGAAAGTTATTCTTCCTTTCACTCGGGCAGAGGGCCAGGCTCAGACCCCAACAGAGGGTTGTATTTCCCCTCCCTCAAGGCATTACACTCGATACTTCTAATGAAAGTTATTCTTCCTTTCACTCGGGCAGAGGGCCAGGCTCAGACCCCAACAGAGGGTTGTATTTCCCCTCCCTCAAGGCATTACATTCCGATACTTCTAATGAAAGTTATTCTTCCTTTCACTCGGGCAGAGGGCCAGGCCTCAGACCCCCAACAGAGGGTTGTATTTCCCCTCCCTCAAGGCATTACACTCCGATACTTCTAATGAAAGTTATTCTTCCTTTCACTCGGGCAGAGGGCCAGGCTCAGACCCCAACAGAGGGTTGTATTTCCCCTCCCTCAAGGCATTACACTCCGATACTTCTAATGAAAGTTATTCTTCCTTTCCACTCGGGCAGAGGGCCAGGCTCAGACCCCAACAGAGGGTTGTATTTCCCCTCCCTCAAGGCATTACACTCCGATACTTCTGATGAAAGTTATTCTTCCTTTCACTCGGGCAGAGGGCCAGGCTCAGACCCCAACAGAGGGTTGTATTTCCCCTCCCTCAAGGCATTACACTCCGATACTTCTAATGAAAAGTTATTCTTCCTTTCACTCGGGCAGAGGGCCAGGCTCAGAACCCCAACAGAGGGTTGTATTTCCCTCCCTCAAGGCAATTACACTCCGATACTTCTAATGAAAGTTATTCTTCCTTTCACTCGGGCAGAGGCCAGGCTCAGACCCCAACAGAGGGTTGTATTTCCCCTCCCTCAAGGCATTACACTCCGATACTTCTAATGAAAGTTATTCTTCCTTTCACTCGGGCAGAGGCCAGGCTCAGACCCCAACAGAGGGTTGTATTTCCCCTCCCTCAAGGCATTACACTCCGATACTTCTAATGAAAGTTATTCTTCCTTTCACTCGGGCAGAGGCCAGGCTCAGACCCCAACAGAGGGTTGTATTTCCCCTCCCTCAAGGCATTACACTCCGATACTTCTAATGAAAGTTATTCTTCCTTTCACTCGGGCAGAGGGCCAGGCTCAGACCCCAACAGAGGGTTGTATTTCCCCTCCCTCAAGGCATTACACTCCGATACTTCTAATGAAAGTTATTCTTCCTTTCACTCGCGCAGAGGCCAGGCTCAGACCCCAACAGAGGGTTGTATTTCCCCTCCCCCAAGGCATTACACTCCGATACTTCTAATGAAAGTTATTCTTCCTTTCACTCGCGCAGAGGCCAGGCTCAGACCCCAACAGAGGGTTGTATTTCCCCTCCCCCAAGGCATTACACTCCGATACTTCTAATGAAAGTTATTCTTCCTTTCACTCGCGCAGAGGCCAGGCTCAGACCCCAACAGAGGGTTGTATTTCCGACAATGACTGTTATGGCCTTGTTGTCTACCAGCCTTTAAACAATGGACACCAAACAATGCCCAGAATGTTCCGGGAATAGTCTGGGAAGGACAGGTGTGGAGATTGACAACTGGTCACCCTACCTTATAATTCGTAGCCTAGAATATGTGAACGCCCAACAATTAACACCCCGAGCGGCAGTATCTGCTATAGGACCACGTTTTGTGTGTACAAGTTGTTACTTTGGTTTGTGCTGTAAAGGATCACTTTACTGCTCATGGATACCCCCATAAGTGGTATCAGTCTCCTACGATAGATCACACAAGGATGCTCACCCTCGCGCACGAATATTTGTCTCAAATATAGCAGGGCTTGCAGATAAACCTAACCTAATATGAGTACTACAGTATGGTTTGGGAACGAGTGGCAGCAGGCGCGAAGAAGGGGAAAACAGAGATGTAAATACCTGGATAGCTTGGCCATGTAGTAATGGTTGAGGCAAGAACACTGAGCTGATCCACAACTCTGGTGATCGTGTGAGATGGCAAAACATGACCGCCCACGCTTATCAGCACGGCACAGGATGATAATGATGATGCGATATTGACTACATTACCAAGCGAATGCTAATTGGTCTATTCAAACATGCACTATATGCCAATAAGCCACACAGCGTGGACAAAGCCTTTTACTTACAGTTGCTGGCAACAGGCTGCAAAAGCCGGAAACCAGAAGCCAGATCGATAACATATGCTGTAATATAATTGAAGCGATCCCCGCGCCAGATGTCATACAAGCTGAACAACGATAATATGCAGTTGTAAGCTATAAACATAATCTCGGATCATACAACACCCCCCCCCCCCCCCCAAATCTATCATCAATGGCAGACAGAAAACAGCGAGAAGTTGTCAGGGCCGTCAAGTGCTTTGTCAACAGGCGCGGGCGATCATCCTCATGACTGGGTCGCTTCCTGCAGCAGACTGTATCAGCTATCGTCTGATATTTTTCACAATATCAGTTTTTTCCCCCTTTCATATCCTATTTACAGGACATCGCTGTCAACACCATCATTTTACTGCTGTTGTTGATGTCTTGGCAAATTCACGTTCAGTAGTTTGCCATTTCTTTCTGACCAACCGGCTCCCATACCAACACGTTAAAATCCAGCGCGACACGTTCTGCTGCCAAATCAGTCGCAGCTGTCTTTCTAACGCAGGTAATTTTCTCACGAATCGTTTCCGCAAGACCTTAGCCACGGAGACTGGCCAATGTTAGTTAGGTTTTAACAAATCTTCACAACCTTCTGCCATATTGCCGTCTTGACAGACGATAGTTTGTTATACCGTGCTTCAAAAAGGGCTTAATAACTACAACCCATGGCGGTGGATATATATTGTGGTACTGTTAGAGACTGTAGACATGTGTGGTTTAATCTTTGAGACAAGGATAGACATCTCATAGGGCAGACATTTAAAAGCTATGGTGCAGGCGATCAACATGTTATCTCAATTCACCAATGGGAATCGCGAATGATAACGATTGGTTTTGAACTAATAAAAGCCCCGAGATGGTTAACCCGGTGAACAAATGCCCGCAGAAGTCGGATGTGTCGGCCTTGCGGCGCAAGAACGCAGCTTTGCTGTAAACAGGCACAACGCAATCACATCCGGAAAAAAAAACTCTGGATGAATGCAGAAGAAGAAGAAGAACTAATAAAAGGGCTCTTTCCACGAGGGTCGGGGCTTGGTTAGCATGTATTAGCCCCAGAATTGCCCAAAGTTATCGAAGTAGAATCCAGTGTGACTGAGCTAGGTATGACAATAGACGGCCAACCTGCTTTCTGTTAGAGCCTAATGTTGGGCGACGCTCACTAACCCTGACATCCCATATTGTGCCAAGAGCTTCGGGCGGAGGAGCGCAACTGGGAGGGTACAAGCCGTATCCTTTTACGAGGAAATACAACAAATAACTAAATGTCGTGGCAGGGCAGACCAGGCCCAAAGCCTTGATCGGCAACTGGTCTAGGATCGAAGCTCCGACAGGAGGACAGTTAAAACATTGCTTTACTGATCCGACAGTTTCTGTAGCTTGTCTTGTTCCAGATGTATTACTGTTACCTTTTCCTCTGAAGCAAACTAAGCAGGCCAAGAGAGTGATCATGCTGCACGGGCAACATATGGTCTCTACACTTCAGCCAAGGCTTTGGGTTATGGAGATGTATAACTCCATCCCTGGTTGCCCGCCATTGATTGTAGTTATTATGCCTTGTTTGAAGCACAATGTGAATGTCACAAACTATCGTCTGTCAAGACGGCAATATGCTAGACGGGAGGGTATTCCATACACCGAGGATAGGCCAGATGGTCACATAATCAGACTGCAACTGATTCCATCAACACTAGGACTCTTCGCTGGCTATTGAAGATGGGAAAGGAGCACGTATGGGAATTTCCCGAGAGCTGTGTTGTCGATTCTTGAATCATTTCAACACCGCGTTGTGTTGACAGATACATGGATTGTGTCGTCACTTCCTTGCCCTGTCTTCTGTCGTGTCTGCTAATTCATGTCCTCAAAGTCAAACACGCCATTTCCAAGACTAGTTCAAGATGGGTTAGTCGGTTATGTGTGTGGGTGTGTGTGTTAGTGTATGTTTGAGTGCTATGTGAGTGTGTGTGTGTTTCTGTGTGTGTGTGTGTGAGAGAGAGAGAGAGAGAGAGAGAGAGAGAAAGAGAGAGAGAGAGAGAGAGAGAGAGAGAGAAAGAGAGAGAGAGAGAGAGAGAGAGAGAGAGAGAGAGAGAGAGAGAGAGAGAGAGAGAGAGAGAGAGAGAGAGAGAGAGAGAGAGAGAGAGAGAGAGAGAAAGCGAACGAATGATCGAACGAACAGACATAATATTCAATAATGGTAGTCTCGAGGTAGACAGAAAAAATCTTTTGCTTAAAGAATTCATAAACCAAATTAGACTGGTTACATGCAGACGTAGACGGATGCGCATATCTTAGTCACGTAGTTACATTTTTGTTGCCAAATTAAGTAACTTCTTTAAACAGACTCATGTATTAGCCATAGTTTAATGATTCATATCTTTGTACGCACCGTCTTTAAACAGACTCATGTATTAGCCATAGTTTAATGATTCATATCTTTGTACGCACCGTCTTTAAACAGACTCATGTATTAGCCATAGTTTAATGATTCATATCTTTGTACGCACCGTCTTTAAACAGACTCATGTATTAGCCATAGTTTAATGATTCATATCTTTGTACGCACCGTCTTTAAACAGACTCATGTATTAGCCATAGTTTAATGATTCATATCTTTGTACGCACCGTCTTTAAACAGACTCATGTATTAGCCATAGTTTAATGTATCTTTGTACGCACCGTCTTTAAACAGACTCATTTCTTAGATATAGCTTTATTATAACTATCTCAGTACGTAACGTCTTTAAACATACTCATTTTTAGCTATTGTTTTATTATAATTATCCCAGTACGTAACGTCTTTAAACAGACTCACTTCTTAACTATAGCTTTATTATAAGTACCTCAGTACGTAACGTCTTTAAACAGACTCAATTATTAGCTATAGTGTTATTATCATTGTCTCAGTACGTAAAGTCTTTAAACAGACTCACTTCTTAGCTTATAGCCTTATTATAAGTACCTCAGTACGTAACGTCTTTAAACAGACTCAATTATTAGCTATAGTGTTATTATCATTGTCTCAGTACGTAAAGTCTTTAAACAGACTCACTTCTTAACTACAGCTTTATTATAATCATCTAAATACGTAACGCCTGAGTTAACACCATCAACTACCATCACTGGCCTTACATCAAAGATCATCTGCGACGAGACCCAGAGGACGTCCAAGAAGAAAATGGATTGTCATTAAAGACATTGTACAATCACACGGAATGACACTATCCAGTGCCGCCCGTTGGACACCGGAGCGCAAATTATTCCTCCCCACGTCGCTTGACGGCAGAAGTGGAAGATGATGATGATGATGACGTAACGACTTTAACCAGATTCATGTCTTAGAGGTGTCCCTTAATTGTAATTGCCACAGAACGTAATGTTTTTGAAGACATTTACAACTTAGTGGTGACGGAATTACGGACGCAGTTCGTGGTCCTGCATACCCGCGTTCGAAACACAATAGCATGCAATTTGGCAGCAGATCGCGTTGCGTTGTTTTTTCCCCCCTGAAAGTGGTATGGGTGCCGGTCGTTCAGAAAGCAATGGCAAACAACTGAATGTAAACTTGCCAAGAAATGACGAACAGTCAAATAATGCTGGGGCTGACTGCGACGTCCTGTAAAGGATATTAGTTAGTTAGTCTTTCCTCTTGAGCCTAAGTCGGCGCATAGGACAGAATCATGGCTCTCAATGTCTGGCGGTTCGCTACTACCTGTTGTAGATCCTGGATGTTCACTTGGCCGTTGAATGAGCCTTCTCTGTTTTTATTGAGAAATAGTTCAAGGAGGACTCTTGAATGTCCAGCGTAGATGAAAGCTCAAATCTCATTAAATTTAAAGATAAAATTAATATACGGTGCATATCCTTTACATAACATTGCGGTCAAGTCCAGCAATGTTTGACTGTGTGTGATTCTTGGGCAAGTTTACTTTCAGTAGTTTGCCATTGATTTCTGAACAACATGCAATAATACCACTAATACCAATGCTTTCAAATCACCCACAGCTGGGTTTCGAAAGCGGTTTCCAGGATTAGGAATTGTATTCATATCAATTTCGTCATATAGTATAAGTATTTGGAACTATAGAGTGAGTAAACTATTTTAGTGCGTATTTTAAAGCTCAGATCACATTAACTGGCGCCTTGCCGTCTTGATAGACGATACATCAAGTTATCTATTCTTAACAGGCGCCTTGCCGTCCTGATAGACGATACATCAAGTGTTACATTCACATAGAAAAATAAAACAATGTCACATGAATGACGTGAACTTATACAATGCATATGACTATGTTATGAGACAGGCAGGCAGGCAGGCAGGCACGCACGCACGCACGCACACACGCACACACACACACACACACATACACATACGCGTACATACATATCTGGGTGATATATGAATGAAATAATGTATGAGAGCGGAGAGATAAAGAAGGCCAGAATGTCAGACGGAATGTGTTCGTTCGTTATCTGTGAGAGTTTGTGGAAATGATGTATGTATTTATGGCTGCTGGGCTTCTGGTTGCCAATACCATCGACGACGAACTGTATTTTCGTGGAGGACTGGCGACTTCTTAGTTTTTCTACGAGCAGTATGAAGAAATCAACATACAGCTGACAGATGCTGATGTTGACAGCGATGTCCTGTAAAAGATATGCAAAACATTTAGAGAGTATGAAGATCCCCTACCGGCTAGGCCAGTCGCAGGTTGGAGACAGCAGCTAAAATACATAAAAGAACATTACCCAAGCAGCAATTGGACCCATGCATATACAGATGGATCAGCCAAAAATTCAATAGAAAATGGAGGAGGAGGAATTCTCCTAAATTTAACAAATGGAGTGAAAACAACACATTCAGTGGCAATTGGAAAGTTTTCAAGTAACTTCAAAGCAGAGGTAGAAGCTATGAAAACTGCAGCAGAAATGCTCTTGATGGAGGAAAATAAAGAGAAGCAAATAGCTATCTCCACAGATGCAAAGTCAGCTGTCTCAATACTGAAGAGCAAAAACAGCACAGAACTAGCTGACCTAAGAGCAGCACTCCATGGTCTATGCCAGAAATCCAAAAAAGTTGTAATACATTGGATCCCATCACATTGCTGTATACCTGGAAATGAAGAGGCTGACAGACTAGCCAAAGAGGTTGGACGAAGACCACAGCCTTACACAGACATCTTATATATAAAAGGCAATCTCCGTCCGTATGTCCTTTATGCGTTCGCGAACGGCCCATCCGATTGAGATGAAATTTTCTACACGTCTTCCTTTCATTCCAGCGCAGCCAACTGTGATATTTTTTTAGTGTGAAATCGGCTGCTTACTGAATATTATTTAATTTTCCATTTTTCATTATAATGTCTATACAGCAAGGGGACTTAACTCTGTAAAAGTTATTTCAAGGGGCATAACTTTTAATAACTTTTCTGTATAACTTATAGTCATATTGTTGCATCGTTTTCAAAGATTTATAAACTCTGTGTCTATAGTTATATACCGGCATATGAGTTATAATAAATAATGATACAATCTTTAAGGCATTTTCAAAGTTTTCATAAAAATAATGCACAATGCATAACATTGTAACTCATCTTTTTATGCTTAAGAAGTTACTGTAGTCATGCAGGTGATTAGAAAGAGTTTTCATTAAAAATAATGGATGGTGTGTGGAAGGACATTCTTTTAAGTTACTTTTTTTGTTGTATGAATTTAATGAGACGCTACCCGCCAGGAGCTGGGCAAAGCCACGCCGGGTCAGATAGATAGACAGACCCACCTTTTCGCTGCAGTTGTCTACAGGCATATGCGTTAAAATCCTTCTCCTCCTCTCCCCTCCTCCTCCTACCCTCTTCCCCTCCCCTCCTCCCTCTCCCTCCTCCTCCTCCCTCTTTCTCCTCCTCCTCCTTCCTCCTCCTCCTCCCTCTTCCTCCTACCTCCTCGCCCTCCTCCCTCCTCCTAATCACTCCTCTTCCTTCCTCCTCCCTTCTCCTCCTCTCTCCTCCCACTCCCTCCTCCTCCCTCCTTCTAATTCTACGTCCTCCCCCTCATCCCTCCTCCTCCCTCCTCCCCCTTCTCCTCCCTCCTCCTCCTACCTCCTCCCCTCCTCCTCCCTCCTCCTCCCTCTCCTCCTCCATCCTCCTCCCTCTCCTCCTCCATCCTCCTCATCCCTCCTCCTCACTTCTCCTCATCCTTCCTCCTCCCTCTACCTCCTCCCTCCTCCTCCCTCCACATCCCTCCTCCTCCCTCTTCCTCCCTCTTTCTCCTCCTCCTTCTCCCTCTTCCTCCTCCCTCATCCTAATCACTCCTCTTCCTTCCTCCTCCCTTCTCCTCCTCTCTCCTCCTACTCCCTCCTCCTCCCTCCTCATCCTCCTACGTCCCCCCATCCCTCCTCCTCCCCCTCCTCCTCTCCCCACCTCCCTCCTTCTCCTCCTCCTCCCTCTTCCTCCTCCTCCCTCCTCATCCTTCCCCTCCTTCTCCTCCCTCTTCCTCCTCCCTCCACCTCCTCCCTCCGCCTCCTCTCTCCTCCTCCCTCCTCCTCCCTCCTCCTCCTCCCCCTGCGTTCTTCTCCTCCCTCCTTCTCCCTCCTCCTCCTTCTCCTTCCTCCTCCCTTCTCCTCCCCCTCCCTCTTCCTCCTCCTACCCTCCTCTTCCTCCTCCTCGCTCCTCCTGCCTCCACCTCCTGCCTCCTCATCCTTCCTCCTCCTTCCTCCTCCCTCCTCCTCCCTTCTCCTACCTCATCCTCCTCTCTCCTCCTCCTAATCCCTCCTCCTCCGTCCTATTCCTCCCTACTCCTCCCTCCTCCTTCCTTCTCCCTCCTCCTCCCTTCTCCTACCTCCTCCTCCTCTCTCCTCCTCCTAATCCCTCCTCCTCCCTCCTATTCCTCCCTACTCCTCCTCCTCCTTCCTCCTCCCTCCTCTTCCCTCCTCCTCCTCTCTCCGCCTATCTCTTCCTCCCTCCTACTCCTCCCTCCTCCACCTCCATCTTCCTCCTCCCAGCTCCTACTCCTCCTTTTCCTTCTTCTGCTGATGCTGCTGCCGCCGCTCCATTTACCCAAGTTAATTGTTGGGGGAAGATGTAAAGATCTTTCAAGTGCTCTTTCTAATGCTTTTTGTAAGTTGGTCTTCGTTTATCTAAGGTTGTTCTAACTGCAACCAATAAATGATTAGACAGACAGGCAGACAGACAGACAGACAGAGAGGGAGGGACGGACAGACAGACAGACAGACAGACAGACAGACAGACAGACAGACAGACAGACAGACAGACAGACAGACAGACAGACAGTCGGGAACGGGAACTTATATGACTACTTATATGAATTAAATGAGATGCTCGCCATCAGGGGCTGGGCGAAGCCGGACCGGATCAGACAGACAGACAGACAGACATATAGACAGACAGACAGACAGATAGATAGTCGGGAACGGGAACGGGAGCTTATATGACTACTTATATGAATTAAATGAGATGCTCCACACCAGGAGTTGGGCGATGCCGGGCCGGGTCAGACAGACAGACAGAAAGACAGACAGAAAGACAGACAGACAGACAGACAGACAGACAGACAGACAGACAGACAGACAGACAGACAGACAGACAGACAGACAGACAGACAGACAGACAGACAGACAGTCGGTAACGGGAACGAGAAACTTATATGACTACTTATATGAATTAAATGAGATGCTCCCCACCAGGGACTGGGCGAAGCCGGGCCGGGTCAGCTAGTAACCTATAATGAGGCAAAGAGGTTTATAAAAAGCACTTATAGAACCAAACGGGAATCAGATCATCCAGGCCACCAGAAGGATGACGCATATTACAAACTCAACCGAAGAGAACAAGTAGCAATCTTCAGACTCCGCACAGGACATAACAGGCTGAAATACCACTTGTACAATAAAGTAAAGATAGGAGATACCGATGGATGTAAATGTGGAACTGGTAAATTGACAGCTAAACATTTGCTGCAGGAGTGCCCAATATATGCAGAACAGAGAAAGATATTTTGGCCTACACCTGCTTCATTTGAGGACAAGCTCTATGGAGATATCAACAAACTCAAGTTGACTGCAGCTTACCTTAACTACGTTCAGGTTGACATTTAAAGGTGCATGAAGAAGTATTTAGACTGCCACACTTCATACTACAGGTATGTCAGTTACAAAAGCGTCCCAGAGGCATGAAATGGAATATTGCTTGGATAGCAAATCTATTACATGGAAAGTCTGAATCAAAAGCCCACTGTGTGGGCTTCATAAAAGGTGGAAAAGTGTCCTAGTGGCACGAAATGGAATATTGCTTGGATAGCAAATCCATTACGTGGAAAGTCCGAATCAAAAGCCCACTGTGTGGGATTCATAAAAGGGGAAAAGTGTCCTAGTGGCACGAAATGGAGTATTGCTCGGATAGCAAATCCATTACGTGGAAAGTCCTAATCGAAAGCTCACTGTGTGGATGTCATCTGCAGACTGCATACCTCTGGTTTCCGGAAGTACAGCCTATGGTGAACGGAAGGCCCAATATACGGAAGTGAGGCTAAGCAGCCATGTGCAGGACGTGACGATTCCTTGGGTGAGCCCAGTACCAGAGCGCTGTGTGTCGGCTCTGCAAGTATAGAAGTCTCCTAGGATAATAATAATAATAATAATAATAAGTCTTTATTTTCAAAGGGTTAAGAATTGGGCACGCAGGCCCGTCTGACATGCTGCCCTTCTTCTCTATTTCCTCTCATACATTCTTTCATTCAACATCACTTATGAAGCAACTTTTGACAACAAAAGAACATTAAAACGCATGAAAAATAATCAATAACAAATGACTCACTGAGGCAGTGTTTAACATGGGCATTATAAATACCTAAGGAGGGTGTAACGTGCCATACATAAGGGAATGTTTTTTGGCTAGTTGTCGTTTGAGATCAGGATGGCGGGGAATGCCCATGATCTGCCCCTGCCTTCCTTTGAGGGCTGACCAGGAGGTCTTTGGCTGTTATATATGGGCCAGCTGGGATGGGGGATAACACCACAACAGTGAAAGTCAAACGTCCTAAGAAACCCCCGGGAAGGTTAACCCGGTCAAAAAATGCCCGCAGAAGTCGGATGTGTCGGCCTAACGGCGCAAGAACGCAGCTCTGCTGTAAACAGGCACAACGCAATCACATCCGGAAAAAAAACTCCGGATGAACGCAGAAGAAGAAGAAGAAGAAGAAGAAGAAGAAGAAGAAGAAGAAGAAGAAGAAGAAGAAGAAGAAGAAGAAGAAGAAGAAGAAGAAGAAGAAGAAGAAGAAGAAGAAGAAGGACACAAATCTGACCACAGGGAGTCCATCCCCTATGGCGAGTCATAGCCCCGTTAGCCCATGACCTCGCGGTCATGGTTTCCCGGTCTGCACTACGTGGAGGTGGGGGTTGACATGTGTAGTCTGCGGGTCATCGGCCCATTATCGGGCACTCTCACGATGTTTATACTTCACCTCGTCACTTCAAGGTACAAGAGGAGCATGATGAGATGAGATAAGATGAGATGAGATGAGATGATATGAGATTCTGGCGACGGCATTATCATTATGTACAGTGAAATGTTTTTACATCTGCCCGATGAAACATCTAGAAACGGAACAAGCAACATCTAGAAATATCTAGAATGTGTAGGTGAACACCTAGGAAGACATCCGGATGGGAAAATGGCTGCCGCTTCCACCAAAGACGGGCTTTGTGGTTTCATATAGGACTTTTGTGTTGTCATTCTGGCGACGGCATTATTAAACATCTGAAAATGGAACAGACAACATCTATAGGTGTCTAGACTGTGTGGGTGAACATCTACGAAACATCCGGTCGGGAAAATGACTGCCGATTTCGTCAGCGATGAACTGTGTGTTTCGTGGGGGACTATTGACTATTGTGTTGTGTTGACATTCTGGAGGCAGAATTATGCACAGTGTACATTTGCGGGCTGTTGTTTATCCAGACTCCTGTCTTTTCCACTTTTCACATTGGACAGTGGGGAGCGTTTTGTGTGATATTCCCGAACGAACGAACACATTCCGTCTGACATTCTGCCCTTCTTTATCTCTCCGCTCTCATACATTATTTCATTCATATATCACCCACATCGCTAATCTTAGACAACAACAACAACAACAACAACAACAACAACAACAACAACAACAACAACAACAACAACAACAATATGCGTTAAAATGTATTGAAAATATGCAATAATCAGTAAGGCAATCAATCAATCAATCATGTGCCATGCCGGAAAGCGTGGGCGGTCATGACTCGCCATTTCACTCAATCACCAGAATCGTGGATCAGCTCAGTGATCCTGTCTCGTCCATGCCACGTGGCCAAGCTATCCAGGTATTTTCCTCTCGGTCTTCCTCTTGGTCTGTTCCCTTCGATCTTGCCAGTTGTCACTAAGTTCTTCAATCCATTTCTTCTCATAACATGTCCAAAATATTTTCGCTGTACATGGAAAAAAGATCTGGAGACATTACACATCCCTGCCTAACACCTCTCTTAATAGGCTGATATTGTCCCACTTCATTATCAATCCTTATAGCAGCTTGTTGTTTGCAATATATGTTTTTTATAAGTCTAATGTCTTTCCCATCAATTTGTAGATCTGCAAGCATATCCACCATGTTGACATGTCTAACTCTATCAAAAGCTTTTGTGTAGTCAATAAAGCAAAGATGTATATCCTTGTTTACTTCTATAGCACGTTCAATAACTGTTCGCAGCATATACACAGCATTTACTGTACCCTTTCCTTCTACAAACCCACATTGTTCTTCCCTTATTTCAGGTAGTAATTTCTTCCTCACTCTTTGCACGATAATTCGTAGCAAAATCTTTGTGATGTGACTCATTATACTAATTATTCTATATTGATCACATTCCAAGGCTCCTGATTTCTTTGGGATTGCAATAAAAACAGAGTTACATAATTCAGAAGGTATATATCCGGTATCATATAATGTGTTCAGCAGTCTGGTGACTTGCTCTAGTCCATATTCTTCTAAAGCTTTAATCATTTCTGTTGTGGTGTTATCTGCATCGGGGGCCTTGCCAGCTTTCATATGCTTAAGAATATTTCGAACCTCCATCTTCAAAATTGGTGGTCCTTCATTATTAAATCTAATATCATACTGTTCCTCTCTGTTATCCTCTTGAAGGTTTTTCACATAATCTGTCCATACATGTATAATCTAATCTTTTTCTATTATGATTTTGCCATCTTTAGTTTTTAGACAGCCTGTTGATGTACTTGTTCATTTATTAGTAAGTTCCTGAATCCTTTTGTGCACTAGTTTGGTATTTTGAGTGTTGTGTTGCTTTTCAATTTCTAAGCATTTTTCCTCAAGCTATGCTTCTTTTGCCTCCTTACATAATATTCTGACTTGTCTGTGAATTTCTTCATATGTGGCAGAATTATTTTTGTTGAGTCTTCTTGTTTCCATTAGGTGTAAAATTTCTTCAGTCATCCATTTCTTACGACCCACCTTCTTTAATTTTGGAATAGTTGATTCTGCAGCCAAACTGATTGAATTCTTCAACATTTCCCATTGTCATCCACATCCTGGAATGGGATCTATAGATCAGACAA
>JACEFZ010015407.1:0-20323 GCA_014155875.1 Cepaea nemoralis
GCTGCTTTAAATCCTCACTTAAATTATTGGTCATTTCGTTTGCCCCGGGCCATTCCCGCACAAATCAGACAGGTTTGCAGACATCATCCACTCAGCGAGTTTTCGGACATGTGCTTGTCGTTGCGCCCGTCAGAGCTGTTCCAGGCACGACAGACATTCGGAAAACTACCTAGTCAGAGCTGCTCCGAACAAGAGCGGCATTCGGAAACTAGGGTAGTCAGAGCTGTTCCTAGCACGAGAGACATTCGGACGAGACATTTCACTCGGACGTAAATGCGTAGTGTCAATTTTTAGTTTGCCACCCGTAGGACGACACTTCCGGCTTCCGGCGGGCATTTTTTAATGAGGTTAGCCTTCCTCGGGTTTCGAGACTCTTGTTTCGGCTTCCACACAGCAAGCTTTCGCTTTGGGCTGCCACGTAATGGATTCGCAAGACAGGCGTTCCATTTCGTGTCAACGAGACAATTTTCCACCTTTGAATACACTCACTCCATGAGTGTGGTTACAGACTATCGGACGTCTGCGAGACGTGCGACCGAGGTGTTTTTTCCACCTTTTGTACTCACTCACGAGGTAGGCTACATGTGCTGCCGGCTCAGCACCTTACCTCCGTGCGTCTGTGGGCGAGTAACGGTCAGGCCCTTTCATCCGGGGATACCTCATATCCCCCAGCTAAGAGTCATCTAACGAATCTGCGCCGAGCATGTGGTGTTCTCAGCACATCATCACAATTTTGATGTAGGTTTGTGTCGGCCAGGCTCTCACTTCCGAGAGTTTATGGCTTAGAGACGTTCAGCCATACACCTCGGATGGGAGCCTTAGAGGTTATGCCCGGACTGAGATTTAGGGATCGTTTGCCTGATTTTGACTGCTATCCTCAGTCTTACCTGCAGAGCAGCAGGTTGTGTCTCTCTTAGTCTGGTCCCTATCCCACGAGCCGTCCGATATGTAGATTTCACCCATCGGCAAGCACATGGTGTCGATGGGACACGCAAGCCCACCCACCACGGCAAGGTGGAGACACATCGGGGGAGTGGTAATCATTTTAATTATCAGAAATATTTCCTGCCAGACAATTGTCAATCTGACATATTAATTAGTGTAATACAGGAGACACATGAAAATCGTAGATTGATTAGAGAAATTAGACGTAGACAGTCAAAATTTTTTGGACATGTTATGAGAAGAAAAGGACTGGAGAACTTAGTGACAACTGGCAAGATCGAAGGGAACAGATCAAGAGGAAGACCGAGAGGAAATTATCTGGATGGCTTGGCCACATGGCATGGACGAGACAGGAACACTGAGTTGATCCATGACTCTGGTGATCGAGTGAAATGGCGAGGCATGACCGCCCACGTTTTCCAGCATGGCACATGATTGATTGAATACAGAACACATTTACTTATCTCATAACTATTGTACACATGCCGGTCTCCCTGGACTAAGGGTTAACGACGTTGTTCGTAATCCCGTATATTAAAGTGGTTAAAACAGCAGTTGCGAGAATCGGCAGCGGTTCGCGCCGAGCTAGTAACTTTAGGTGATGTTGAGCCGGTCGTTTAGAAAGCAATGGCAAACTGCTGAAAGTAAACCTAGCCTAGTACATCAACAGCAGCTGAAAAATGCTTGTGTTGACAGCAATGTCCAGTAAGGGAAATGCAACATAACAAAATGGACACATTGTGCTAGAAATACATATACACTGTCAAAGACTACAACATAAGGGCCGGAGGTCTGCCTCAAAATAGAACACCACCGGGAAGAGTGGTCAACCTCAAATAGATAGCGGTGATACAGTGCCCCGATATCAGGGCGGGGTAGGTGATAGAATGGGGGACTATTAACTAGTTCTCTCAAGAGACACGGAGACGTTGAACAGATAGCTAGCACTCTGGAATCACGCATACGGGATCGCCACGATTGCCACTCAACCAAAGACAGCTAATGTCAGCGTGCCAAGTGGAACGGCACGCAGAAAGCCGAAGGACACATCAAGGTCCTTCCGCGTGGTGTGTGACCACGCGAGCCAACTAGTCAGACTGGGGACTGACATTGTAGGAAGCACCTCGTGTAACGTTGATAGGAGTTTTGTGTAGCCAAATAGATAGAAATAGCATTAGAGTTTAGATAGGCAATGCTGTGGCTTTGTGTGTGGTTTGATAGCGACTGTTATATACTTGTAAAGAGCCAACGGCAATAAAATGTACCATTTATTTCCTCTCACACGACTTGCAAGTTTTTTGTGTGGTGTGGGAGAAGTAATCCGATGATGCCTGACACATGAGTTGTTGACAGGCAAGGATTAATGTGGTGTCAGAAGTGTGGCTTGGACGAAAGTTCAAGCTAATACACCGACCCACGGCTCTTGACTAAGGTTACAAATAGTGAAGTAGTGAATTTAATTTGTGTCAGTGACGATGACGTGTGCAGACTAGGACAAGTTGCGAGCTAAACTGTGCCTATCGTGACGAAATAATGCTTATTTGTGTTTATTAAGATATTATTTACTTAAATCATGTGTTCTTCAAAGTTGTAAGTATTGATATTATTATTTTCTTTATTTATTCATGTAATTATTCATGTAATTATATGTATATTTATGAATAATTATCAAAAATGATTCTTGGCGGAGCGATACACAGCCAGCAACATTATCGATTTTTGGAAGCTAAAAATAGCGCTGCGCCTCTGACGTGTTACGATTGACCAGCGGTTGTTCCACGCCATTGGCATTCAGCATCTGAATGTTTACAACTCGGTAAGCTGCTGCCCGCCTGAATCGTTGCTTTATATTACTTAATATTTGTTTATTTGAGTTAGTAATTGAATATATTTGTTTATTTAAACAATATTAATATATTTTTATTTATCACAAATCAGTTATTGAATTTTTTTTTTCGTACTTTTTCTTGTGTTTACCGTCACGAGGGCACTACTTTCGGCCATGCAAATTAGACTTGGTCTGCACAACACTTGCATAGATTAAATTAGGTTAGTGACGAAAGGCATAAAAAAAAGTTAGAACGAAGACAGGACATTGACAATTTAATATTAAGGTAACTATATTCTTTTTTTTTGTGGGCATGTCATGGTGATGTATCAAATTGTCGAATAATATGTCGGTTACTATTTGTTAATTGTTGCTGCTCTGTAAACCAGGGTGAACAACAGCTGAATAGAAGATTCGTGTGTGTGCGAAGTACCAAACAGGTGACCTAATTAGAACACTCGTGTCTGTGCCGAAGTGGCAAAGAAGATGACCTGCGTTACCGGAGTGTGTTCCCTGATTCTCGGGAACATTAAGTTGAGTATACTCAATATTTTTGGCATGCAATGTGATTAATAGTGCATCTCTTTTTTCATCTTGTGATGCATTAGCATACTTTTGTGCTCTGTTTTTGCAGGATTAAATTTTTCAGGTTATATACAAAGAGTACAATTTGCAGTGCTAAGATATTAAGGAACATAACCTATCAAAGATAAATAAGTGATTAAAGAACTCAGTGCGGGTCAACGCTAGCCAATTACCAAATAACATGGCGACTTTAAGTGACTTTATAAAAGCTGGTAAAGAGCTACAATACACAGGTAAAGAGCTACAACAATATGCTGATCAGAAATTTAAAGAAGCAAAAGATGCTGAGACAGCTGAACGTATACGAAAAGATGATGCGGAGAGAGATGAACGTGCACGGGAAAGACAACACCAGATAGAACTAGCTGAGATAAATAAACAAAAAGAATTAGAAACTAAACAGAAGCAGTTAGAACATGATAAGGAGATTAAGCTAAAGCAATTAGATCAAGAGAAAGAATTAAAGCAAAAGCAATTAGACCAGGAGAGAGAACTAAAGCAAAAGAGATAGATGAAATGGCAAGAGTTAAGGAAAAACAAATTCAAGTAGAATCAGAGACACGGTTAAAGATGAAAGGTATGGATGTAGACTCACACGCAGAAATCTCTGCCACTAAACTAAAAAGTCAACAAGAAGAAAATAAGTTCAACAAATACAAGAATATTATCAAACCATATTGTAAAGAAGATTCCATATCAGCCTGGACAGAAAATGTCGAGTATCAGTTTAAATATCATCAAGTTCCAATAGAGATGTGGGCTATGATTTATATGAAGAACCTGAGTGGTGAGCCCCTTAAAGTGATAGAATCTATACCATCTGATCTTAGATCTAACTATCAATACATACATTATAGGATAATGCAACACTTTTTACTTGATGCCCCTGGGTATCAGGTTCAGTTCTCAAATTTAAAACCTAAACCTAGTGAGACTTTCATTGATTACGTCTCAAATGTTCAGAGTGTACTAGATAGGTGGCTTAAAGCAGCTAACACAGGAAAAGACTTTGATAGACTGAAAAATTTAATAGCCATGGATAAAGTCATATCCACTATACCATCTCCTTTTGCTAAATTTTTGCAGCAGTCAGACATTGAGAAAATAGAGCAGTTCGAAAAGAAAGGATCTGCATATTTTTCTTCTAACAGAGATATTTTCAAGACCTCAAATGACTCTGAAGTGGTGTCTTTTGTGAAAGACCAACCTAAAAATTATCAGAGTAAGAGAAAACCTTTTCAGAAAATCGACCAGAAAGATAGGAAAGTGTCAAAATGTATTTACTGTCAACTTTTGCATGACACTAATTCTATGTGTGACAAATCGCCAAATTATCCGGCGCATCTTGAAAATGTTATTAAGAAGCAACAAAACAAAAGATCTGCATACAGGCGTGCAATAAAATCCTTCTTTTGTTCCAGCTATGGCCATTATTCAAATAAGTGCCTGGGCCGTCAACGTATGAAAGCCAACAATGCTATTTTGATTGATACATCTTCTGATAGTGGTAGTGAGACTGAGTGTGAGATTGAAAATGTATTACCTTTCAAGCAATCTGAAGATGTCTGTTGTGTGAACGATGTATTAAGCTTTGACAATTGTGTCCAATGTCACCAATTTCATGCAGACGGAAAATTAGAATGTGGGCATTTTGTAACATCCTCCGTAGAGAATGCAAATGCAGTTATAGCCTCCAGAGGCAATCTATTGTTTCACTCTGCAATGGTCAATGATAAGCCATGCCGATGTTTGCTTGACAGCGGGAGCTCTATTATTGGTGTGAAAAAGGAACTTGTTAATCCAAAGGATTATATTGGTGACTCTGTAAAATGCCGGACTTTTTCTGGTAATATAGGAACCTATCCTCTGGCAAGAGCCCATATACACACCCCGTTCCTTTCTGGTACCTTTACTTGTGCAATACTAGACAACCCTTGTGCTGAGTTAATTCTTGGGTGTCTACCCCAGCTAAGGCACTGTACAGATGAAGAAATATCTATCTGGGAGGAGAAGAATGGTTTCACTCCAGTGAACAGTGCAGATATCCTCGGACATCACAGTCCTAACAAAGGTGCTAGACCCATAACACTTGAAACTGATCAATACGTAATGGTGCTAATACCAGACAAGCATAATAAAATGTTAACTTCATGGCAAGGGCCTTTCAAGGTGATACAACAACTTTCAGATGTGGACTATGAAATATCAATAAACGGACACTTAAAGATATTCCATGTCAACATGCTGAAACCTTACTTTTCACGACAACAGACAGAAGTAGAGACAGACGAACACAGTGCACCCACACCTAGTGATCAGACGACAGACATACACAACGCAACTACACTAGTTAGCGAGACTGGCAAATCCGACGAGATCCATACACCTAGTGAGCTTACAGAATACGCACTTAGCACCACCACCGTACTGAATCAGGTAGACGACGACGGAATGGAACTACCTGTTCCCATTGTAGACAAGACTGCGACAATGGATAGCATACAGATAGAACAGGGACTAACAGACAGTCAACGACGACAATTAGTACAATTAGTGACAGAGTACAAAGACATATTTTCTGACATTCCAGGTAGGACGGACAGAATCGAGCACTCGATTCTTCTTTCGGACTCTAAGCCTATTAAATGCAGGCCGTACTCTATCCCACTCAGCTATAGAGAAAGTCTAAATAAGGAAATTCTTAATTTAGAAGCTAGTGGGATCATCCAGAAATCTACATCTGAGTACTCCTTTCCAATCGTCCTAGTTAAGAAAAAAGACTCCACAATTCGTCTGTGTGTGGACTATCGAAAACTCAACAACGTCACTAAGATCGACGCAGAACCAATTCCTTCCTGCGAAGATCTTATCCTTGACATGTCCACCTCCAAAATCTTTTCTAAATTAGATCTTACTAAGGGATATTGGCAGGTCCCTATGCAGACTCAATCCATTCATCTTACTGCTTTTTCAACTCCTTTAGGACTTTACGAGTGGCGTTTTCTTCCTTTCGGACTTCGAAATGCTCCTGCCACTTTCGTACGCTTAACTAGAGATCTACTGCATGGAGTGACGAATACAGTGACTTATATAGATGATATATGTGTCCATACTGATGACTGGACAACACACTTACTGAAACTAAGACATGTCTTTGATAGGTTGCGACTCTTCGGTCTCACTGTCAAACCGAGCAAAGTCGAATTGGGTCTAAAAGAAATTGACTTTTTGGGTCATGTCATTTCACAAGGTCAACTTAAGACTGACAATAGAATTATTACAAAAATTATGAATCTGACCATGCCTACCACAAAGAAGCAGGTCAGAAGCCTTTTGGGGTTAGTAAATTACTATAGCAAATTCATACCAAATTTAGCGGAAATTACAAGTGTATTTTCCAATGTTTTAAAAGCATCTGTAAAATTGGATGTCAAAGATGCATTATTAATTTCTGCATTGTCAAAATTGAAAATCCTGTTTAGTAATGTACCAATCCTCCGCTTGCCTAATCCTAGGCTCGTTTATTATCTTAGGACAGATGCCAGCAGAATCTCCATCGCTGCAGTACTAGGCCAATTTTATGATGGCATCTTCCACACGATTTGCTACGTGAGCCGTAAGATCACACCTGCTGAGTACAGATATTCCATATCAGAGTTGGAAGCCCTAAGCGTCATCTATGCGGTGGGGAAGCTCCATCGATTTCTGGCGGGTGTTCACTTCATTGTCCAGACTGACAACTCCCCAATCACGGTCATACAAAGTGGTGTGCATCGGAATGACCGGATATACAGGTGGTCGCTTATTCTACAAAACTATACTTTTAGTATAGAGCATATTAAGGGTAAGGACAACATTCTGGCTGATACCCTTAGTCGACCATCTGAGGTAGAAATACCAGAGATTCCACATAAGTGTGTAGAGTAATAATTGTTAAAATAGTACAGTATAATATTCTATGTAAAATATTGTATGAATACATAGACAGTATGTGTTAAACTAGGTACTAAAAACAGTGATCTACCATGTGTCCGTAGACATCAAAAGAAGAACTGTACTCCGAAAAACAAATATATCACCGTGTGAACTGGAACAGCTCGTTATTTACTAAGCTCCATATGTGTCCGGTGAATCATTTGTGTTAAACAGAGAAAAACAGTGTCAGAACGGTCCATAAATACAGACACTAAAAAAATACTGGTCTAAGACACAAGCGAACTCTACAGGTGCCATACCCATAGGACACAAGTATGACTGTGTATTGTATTTAATATACCCAGGACAAGTGTAATTATATAGTATGCCAATGAAAGCAATTTCTGAACATTGGGGCAATAACTAACCTGGGGTATTTGAATACTATGTATATAAATACTTATTGTGATATGTATTATAATATTTTAATAGTATGATAAATTATAGGTAGAATAGGTAACTGTAATTTACACTTAGAGTTAGGAAATAATGTAGTTTTCATTTTTTTAGTAGTTTACATAAATCATTATCTTACCCACTTACTTACCTTAAAAATAGAAGAGATAGTAGTTTAGATAGGAATAGTACCATTTAGTTTATTACATTCAACTTTGTTTCATTTCAGTTGATTTCATTCCATCTTAATGAACCATTCCATTTAACAAACATGATCAGTTATTATTATGATTAATTTACACCATAATAGGATAAAAATATTAGACAATTAAATATACGTCATTTACACCATTTAGACTAAGAATATCAATCATATAGTTTCTCATTTAAAAACATCAGTTATAATTTTTTCATATCTCAAATTACCCATGTTAGAAAGGTACATAATTCATTAGATTTTACATTACCCATTTCACAAAGGTACATAACTCATCTCACATCAACTTCATTTTAAAGAAGTTAGATTACATCCCTTAAATTAGATAAATATTAGGATTAATGGAAGCATATCTTAGCATTAATGTGACAAAATAGATTAAAATAGTTAACACATTAAATACACATTTATAGTAGTAGTATTGGTATGTCAGTAGTTAGAGTATTATTACAGTAAAATATAGTTGGTCATAAGACCAAGGGTATAAACCATCAACCCTTTGCTCTTACATGTAAATATGTTGTATATACATGACTCGTGCAGCGATTTACGCACAGTCATTCAGCTCAACTTTCTCAAACTGAGCCAAACGTGTACAGTGTCACTCCAAGGTTTTTAAATAATTGGGAGGGTGAAATATGTGTGACAGAAGTGTGAAAGTGAGAGCGAATGTAAATTATACAAGAGAGAGAGTGATCGGTCAGCGGATTTTTCTGCCGCTCAACGCGACTTTTTATATGTTGTCTGCGTCAAGTGTTTGCTTTCAATGTTGGAAGTGTGCTGTGATGGATGTGTTGTGTGTAGTTTAGTTTAGATCTTAGATAAAGTATTTTAAGTCTCATAAGACGGAAACGTAGTCACGAATTAGTGTTATACACTTGTTTGTGGCCACATTTAACCGAATTATGGCACGTGAAAAAACTAACATACATACACATGATAGATAGATATACATGTTAGAAGGTAGACTATATTAGTAATTACATCCAAACACGCAAACAACCAGAAAAACAAACATATAAACTGCATACATATTTTATAGATCAAAGGGAGATAACTCCGGATCAGGGGACATAATAGACAACGAAACACTAACTTAACAGTGAAAGATAACTTTACACGCGGAAGCGAAATAGGTAAAGCCTGTCGCACACAGCTTGGGTAATGGTTGTTTAATATTATATGGGGGACATGAAGCAATTCATGTGTTGACCCTAAGAAAGTCAACTTTGTATGGGTAGTAAGTTAATTTACTATTGGAGGGCAGGTCTTATAAGACAACGGTCCGGTTCAGACATACCTCTAATTAATATAATATTGCGATTGAGAATAGGGCTCACGCCAACCAGACAAGTTTGTGTCGATTGCCAGTAGCCAAGTAAAGTGATACTACATTGTGACAATAGTCAGTAGAAGTCTATGGAGTTACCCAAAGCCAGGTTATCTACAGTCTTTGACAAAAATTAGATACACTAATTTTTTAGAAACCTCTTGCGTCACAACCAATGACGCAAAGTTGATGACGCAACACAGGAGGTGAGGGTGTGTGTCAAAGACTGCAACATAAGGGCCGGAGGTCTGCCTCAAAATAGAACACCACCGGGAAGAGTGGTCAACCTCAAATAGATAGCGGTGATACAGTGCCCCGATATCAGGGCTGGGTAGGTGATAGAATGGGGGACTATTAACTAGTTCTCTCAAGAGACACGGAGACGTTGAACAGATAGCTAGCACTCTGGAATCACGCATACGGGATCGCCACGATTGCCACTCAACCAAAGACAGCTAATGTCAGCGTGCCAAGTGGAACGGCACGCAGAAAGCCGAAGGACACATCAAGGTCCTTCCGCGTGGTGTGTGACCACGCGAGCCAACTAGTCAGACTGGGGACTGACATTGTAGGGAGCACCTCGTGTAGCGTTGATAGGAGTTTTGTGTAGCCAAATAGATAGAAATAGCATTAGAGTTTAGAAAACTAGTGATAGGCAATGCTGTGGCTTTGTGTGTGGTTTGATAGCGACTGTTATATACTTGTAAAGAGCCAACGGCAATAAAATGTACCATTTATTTCCTCTCACACGACTTGCAAGTTTTTTGTGTAGTGTGGGAGAAGTAATCCGATGATGCCTGACACATGAGTTGTTGACATACACAACTCGGCACTTTAGGTGTTACATGACTGATATCAAGGTGGCAGACTTCGCGTCACATGACCTTTCAGATTAAAGAATTTAGGCGCGTCAATGTTTGAAACAACGACAGTTTTGGAATTATGCCCTTATGCTATTTCGAACAAACATCCGCAAAAGTCGGATGTGTCGGCCTAAGGAAGCAAAACTTGCCACAGCGCAATTACGTCTGAAACAAACCTCGGATGAACGCAGCAGAAGAAGAAGAACCCATAATCTTCGGGAAAGCAGGCACTCACCTATTCACTATATTACAACTGCTCTTCTTTTGTTATATACATTCATATACGTAAATATCATTTACTGGAGTGTTTCGTTTCCGTTTCAGGCCCACATATTTTAGACTACAATATAATGATGAAGTGAAAGTTCCCTTCCTCGGCTTATATCTTTTCCAAATAATTAAATTTCAATTCTTTGTCATATCTGTTGCCCATTTTTATGAGCCTATGTCGTCCCAATAGCTGTATTGTCGAAAAAGTTACTCTGGGGATTGAAACCGGACCACTGCCCCGACAGGAAAGGCGTAAATTAATTAGTATTTACAATCGCTAAGGTAGTTTTAATGTTATAAAGAACCTGGTGTGACTATGAGTTAAAAGTTGCAACACGTCTATTACACGACGTCGCAATCAACCCTATATTTGTGTCAGCTATTTGCAGGGTACGTTTATGTTTAGTAGATTGCCATTGATCTCTGAATGACAACGCTCACTGTCATAGTTAAAAATCAACAATAAATCTGCTTCCAATATGCAGTAATGCAAGTCGCGTTAATTAAACCTTCACCCCAATCGCCGGCGTACATCTTTGAGGATCGAAAAAATGTGTGGTTACTTTTTCACCAACGAAGCAGGACAACCATGCAATGTGTACTATTTATTAATGTTTACAATGTTTGTTTACTCTTGCGCAGTATTACAGACCATGCAATGGTTAACTACGTAATAGTAAAAGGAAAGGAAAGCGAAGTAACAACAATATATATTGCTGGAATAAAAGGAAAAAGTAAGCTAATTATTACAGTTTAAGTTGAAGAAATTAACAAAAGGGATAGTGTCGCCCACGCTCTGAGCTCAAAGCTTACTAAGTAAGCCATGCTTATCAGGTTGGCGTGCGACAGCTACCACAGCAGTGAACCAGGGCTAGTGTAAACACTAGAGGCCACCCCAGCTCTAGATGGACGGTTTATTTCCTTATAGTGCTCAGGCGTCCATCCCTGCCCCTCCTCCCCAGACAAGTACCCTCGAACCATGTATGTGTTAAGGGAGGACCCTCGCGCGACCCTAAGCTTTCTAACTCAGACAGGCCATTGTCTGAGTCTGCGAGGACCTTGACCACACAAAAGGACAATGTGACCGGCGAGGTCACGTGGTCTCCACATACCATGGGTATCCTGCCCAGTAACCAACCGGGTTTCCCCAGAAGGCTGAACGATTACAAATACCTGCCATTTGTTTATATACCGACATGCTTCACTATGTAACAACAGCTGGGTTTTGTGTTATTGAATATTGGAAATTATCGTTTCTGAATAAAATATATTTTGTTACCACTGTCTTATTCAAAAGATACTTATTATTAGCAACATCTTATATAAAATATATTTTCCAATGTCTTTTGTGTCAGTTACTAAAACGTTCACTGCTATTGAAGAAAACATGACAACATTAAATTACTACATTATTATCGAACTTGAATATCAAGGGGAATAACATTGCATATTTTATTTCATATCCTTTATAAGACATCGAAATCAACACTAGCATTTCTGCCGTATTGATCTCTTGGCAAGTTTACCATCCGTAGTTTGCCATTCCTTTCTGAACGACAGGCACCAATACCAAGGGGGAACCAACGCAACTTGGTCTGCTGCCAAATAAGATTGCATATAATTGTTATGAAACTTGGTATTATAGATGGAGATGAACAATTAGCAAAGAGAAGTAAAGTAGCTGATTATTGTAAACATAACATTTTTGCTTTCAGAATGTTTAACTATAATACGCGTTCGCAATAGTTAGATTCTGTAATATAATGTATTATATGTAATCTGATTATTTGTATTCCGAACATTTGCACTTTCTATTTTAAGTGGCATTTACCTGGAAACGTATTTAAAATATAATAAAATTCTTGCTATTGCATATTGATTATTAAACATATTTTAATTGTATGAATGGTTAAACGGGCGATTACTGGGTGTCTGTGGTAACAGGGAGGAACCACATAACGTATACAAATTATGTTCTTTCAGCTTAATATCTGATGCGTGGCCGATTTAGACGCTACGATTTTAAACTAAATTTTGGAATCAGGTGACATGACAGGGGCTTGCCTCAATGTTGTCCCAGTATTGTAGTTCTTCTGGGAATGGCATAAACCAAGTAATCTCCTATTTTATAGCATTTGTATACTGCTTGTGTTTTCTTGGCAAGTTTATTTTCAGTTGTTTGCAATTGCTTTCTGAACGTCTGGCACCCATACCATTTCGTAAATAACCGTCTGAAAAGTGGTCGCTGTTGATCGATAGCCTGTGTTATTTCCATGGCGTTGTATATGTTCTTTAGAGTAATAGTATAATAGGGTAATTGTGTACTTTTCTAAATTTTCTTTGTCTGTTTTAAGTAATGTTAAATCTAATTTGATGTTCTTCAGATTTTCCCTTACATGTTATTATTCTTAACCTCATCTGTCCTATAACTGCACTTGGTCTATATGTCCGACTGCCACTGGACTAGTGTTTGCTCTTACTATACTGCTTCTGAATCTCTTTGAAATCAGCATGTCCACGTATTTAGTCGTTGAGAGTTATGATTGAAACAGGTGTTACCTATTATCATTTGACGATATTCCACCCATGAAATTAAGCTATCATCTCTCACATTCTTATCGCCAAGGCCACAGTCACCAATCATGTCACTCAACATTTCGTTATGTACATTGGCATAGTATTTTTTGTTTTAATTAGCCTAAACTGGATACCAAGAAATATTCACAGTAGTATCAGAAACCAGATGAGAATTAGTCACAATCAAAATCATTACCTAATTTCAGTATCTTTATTGGCGTAATACATTCTTTTGTATCATCACAATCTTCACTATAAACATTATTATTATCAACACAAAAAGTAAGGATGTCTCTATTTTGTTTTTTCATATCCTATTTACATGTCTTTGCAGTCAACACCAGCATTTTTATGCTGCTGTTAATGTCTTGGCAAGTTTTACGTTTAGAAGTTTGCCATTGCTCTCTGAACGACTGGCTAACATACCCTCCGCAAGAAGCCAAAGCGACGCGATCCGCTACAGAATCTCGCGCAGCTGTGTTTCGTACGTGAGTATGTGTAGCGCGAGCCATTCTCCGCACTATAACTTTGTAATACTTGCCAAATAGTGTCGAAGCGACTTGTCGATAAAGAGATCTTGTGTATTGGATTTCCTAGTGTGTATCAACCAATCAATCAGGTGCCGTCTCCACAATGAAGGTTGGCTGCAATGGATCTCCATCACTGCCTGTCTCTTGGCCTGACTGTAAATTACGTCCGACTGATATTCGTCCATCTGTTGATGTTATCTTCCCACTTTTATCGTTGTCTACCTCGTGCTCGTTTACCCTCACACTTGCCCTCCAGTATGGTTTTTATAAGAGGGTTATGTCTTTTAACGTGGCCGATATATTCCGCGTGCCCCCTCTTTATTTCATTCATCAACTCTCTCTTCATTCACAGTTTTTCTTGAACTTCTGTATTTGATTGGTTTCGTTTCCATGAAATACGACATATTCGTCTGTATAGCCACGTCTCCAGGGCCTCTATTCGACTTTCTAGTTGCTTGTTCAAAGTCTACGCTTCCGCACTATACTATAGAGTTGAATATATGAAGCATTTGACAATTCTCATTTTTAATGCGTTGGTAATCTTTCCAGATGTCAATACTGATTTCATGCTGTTGAAAACGTTTCTGGCCATTCCTATTCTCGTTTTTATTTCTACTTCACTCCTGCGCTGTAATTTGCGAGAATGACTCTTGTGTTGGCATTCTGGTGGCGGCATTACGCACAGTGTACCGGTGCGCGCTGTTGGATTGCCGAGACTCCTGTAAGTTCCACTTTTCACATTGAAAAGTGAGGAGCATTATGTGTGATATTCACTAGCACAGGAATGGAGCACAATGGGGACGACCCGTTGCCCTGAAGTTGGAACCGTGACTAACTAACTAACTAACTAACTAACTAACTAACTAACTAACTAACTAACTAACTAACTAACTAACTAACTAACTAACTAACCAACCAACAAACCAACCAACCAACCAAAAAACCAACCACCCAACCAACCAACCACTTAACCAACCAACCAACCAACCATCTAACTAACTATTTAACTAACTAACTAACTAACTAACTAACTAACTAACTAACTAACTAACTACTAACTGTAACCATTATAATTGCTGCTCATCGCTGTTGTTTCTCTCCACCAGAATAGATTATTCTATATTCCTCAGATGTTATAATGCCCATTCCTGTCCATCTGGTCTCACTTATACCTAACACGTTAATGGTTAGTCTTCTCATTTCATTCTTAATGTTATCAAATTTTCCATTCCCACTCATAGTTCTTACATTGGGGGAGCTGCGTGGTCTCGAGATATGGTGTCCGCCTCGAGTGCTGGAGGTTCCGGGTTCATGCCCCGGTGAGGATCGGGATTATTTTCACGTGGACTTCTAGTAATAAAATTTCCCCTGGTCTGTGGGTAGTGAGATCTGACGCCCGTGTGTATTGTTGCGCACGTAAAAAATCCCTTGGCGATTGGAAATCGTAAAAGAGTAGCCTAACTGCCCTGCCTGGGCAAAATTTCGATGTAAAATTCTACCCAAAATATTTCAGGATCCTCGCTGGTGCTACGGAATTCGTGCACTGAGGTGAGTTTCTTCAGGATCAGGTTTGAGTTAGGAGGTGAACGGATCACTTATGGGTTACTCCCGTGTGCCATGATGTTGATCCATCGACTAAACTAAACTAAACTAAACATTCCAAGTTCCTACTTTCAATCTTTTTATTTTGTCAGTGTTATTAATTAAAATTTCTCCATTGTTTCCTCTGATAAAACCGTGTCCTGTTATGTTGCTTTACTTCTTCGTTCGGGATTTTAACGTCTATTTTGTTCCATACTTTCAACGATTATCCTATTATATTTATGTTTTTACTTCAACCAAGTATAGTAGATCTGGTTGTTTCAATACTGATATTTCCATTTGAGGTGTCTTCGATGTCTTTATTCCTATGTTTTTAAGTTTTATTTGTAATTGTTAGACTACATGATTGTGGTCAGAGTTAATAACAGCACTAAGAAATGTTTTTGCATTTTAAACATTGATTTTCCATCTAGTTATAATTATAATGCAGTCAATTTTGTTTCTTGTTCTATCTCCAGCGCTTATCCATGTTTACAGTTTCCTAGGGTTATGTTGGAAAACTGTGTTACAAACAATAAGATTGTTTTCTTTACAGTGCTGTATCAGCCGGTCTCTTCTGTCGTTTCTGTTTCACAAATCATGTTGCTCTACTATCTGCTTATATTTATTTTCTTTTCCATCTTTTGCGTTCATGTCTCCAATGACAATTAGGATCTCTGATGATTTTTACAACTTTCAGTGTTTGTTGTAGGTCTTCAGAATATTCTTCTAGGTGTTCATCGTTATAATCAGTTGTTGGAGCACACGTCTGAAGAATTATTATGTCGAACGGTTTTGCCTTAATTTGGAGTATTATCATCCTTTCTTTATGAGTCCAGAATCCACTAATATTTTTCTCTAAATTTCTTTTTACTAATAATCTTACTCCTCTCTCGTGATCTCTTCCGGAATTAATGAATATGAAATATTCCATTCTTATAAAATTTGCATCTGTCCATAGTGTTTTATATACGCTGTGACATGTTTGATTGAGACAGAGGACCTAATTTGTAGTGTTCTCTGGAAATATATCTTGAATAATAAATATATAAGATAAAGGATATGATTTTGCACATTTTATGTCTAGAGGTCTCTTAATTGAGATAATCATTCCCGCAATAGCCATTTTGGAGAACCATTTTTCTTTGGCTCAACCCCCACTGTGAGACTACCATGTATTTACACAGAAATTTATAAAGAAGTAAAATAGTTCACCCAAGGCCAGAGAAGATCTGAACTATTAGCCTCTGTACAACTGAGGATCCGTCTCACTCAACATAATGTTGCCAGTGTGCTATTCGTCCGTCACCTTAGATCTTCTCTTATTTATTTTGTCAGTATGACCTATATCAGTTTGTCCAATTTTTCTAGGACTGTAGGATTCAATTTTTGTAGACAAACTCAACAATAACTGTAACATAATATCTTTTGAACAAGACATCTACATGACAGGTTCTTGACAAGAAGTGGAACATACATTCACAAGGAATTGTTTACACCAGCCATTGTACAAGACATACATCATAGTGATACTTGACAACATCTATACAGGACTTTTCACAATATGTATAACCAACCACAGCACTTAAGACAGTCACCAGATACAATACTTGACAGCAACTGTACAAGACATTCTCCTGAGACATGTACTTAAAACACTGATTCATTAAATACACTTTATTGAGCTGATGGTGAGTCGAGTGATGACCATTGTTTCATCTCCTGGCATGTCAACACTTCAATAATTACATTAGAAATGTATAAAATATGTCACACATGCATGTAGAGAAACACTGATACAACACCTCCCTTTACTCCACCAGCCCAATCAATAACTCTCCTCTCCTCCTCTCCACTCCATAACTCTCCTCCTCCTCTCCAATCTCTAACTACACCACTCATTTACAGTATCTATTATCCTTCTTGTCTCTTGGGAATTTTATAAAATCCTATCATGGGAAACTCAAGGGAGGACTACTGTTCTGGATCAGTTGGCATCCTGTTATCATCAGCAATTGATGTTGGAAAAGCTCCAGGTAGCAGACTTCCTGTAATAAGTTCCATGGCAGATTCATTCCTCTTGAGAACAGTAATTTGGGATGATGATACGGTACTGTCTCTCACTGTTGACCAGACTGCTGTGAAAGCTGACACTGGGGTACTTCGGATGGTTGAGGATAGCACTCTCCTGACATTGGGAGATGTATACTCGGTACATGCAGAACATGACTTGTCGAAGAGACCCAGAGATCTGAACACAATCCAATATATTGCAGCATTTCACCCAACCAGTCCAACTTCACCTACTCTTCAAGTCTTCATTCTTAAACACTGTGTGAGCACCAGGCTGGAGATTAACCAAGACAAGTCCTAGACAAACCATCCCATGCCTTAGTCATTTCACACGGTTCATTGAATGAGGTTAACACCCAAAGACTTGTTGTTTAGTTCTCAGATGAGATATGATCACTGAAGTCTTCAGAGCCATTCCTTTTGAGAACAGAATTGGTTCTGGATTCTGGGACTTCTGGTTAGTTGTCCCAGATGATATATGAAAAGCCTCTCCACCATCATCTTGTTCTCTGTCAATATACAAAATGGCACAACATCTCTTTACATTTGTTAAAAGATGATGTTATCATACATTAACATACACAGATGGAGATGGGGAAGGTTAAGGGAGGATGTTGACCAAACACATCTCTCCTAGTTGATGATGTAGTGAATTTCACTGTGGGTGATATGTGTTCAATTCACCCTTATCTGTGGTAATCACAAGACTATATGCTGAGACAGGGTAGCTTAACACAATTACAAGCATTTATGTGGTCTAAGTTCCACCATGTTTGAACCACAGTAGACCTGGGCACAAGGAGGACCAGACACAGTACAGCAAGCATCATGAGCAAGCATTGTGACCTAGCAACATGGGACAGGCATTGTGAAGGGAAATGGAAAATAGGCATTTACAACTGCAATATGCATTATGTATTAACTAATGGCATTTATCCAATTAGCAGACCAGACATCCATTCCAATGGTTGTCATGTTGGTGCATGAATGTCCTATTCCATATACACTCACTCAGCAATGCCAGACCTCGCCCCTTTTTCACCAGACCTGTCTCACAGGTACATCATCATCATGTGCTCTTTCCCCACTGAGTATCTACCACAGTAGGTAACAGAAGCTCAATTGCATAAGCAATTGTTCACATATGCACCAAAGCACATATGGAGAAAACATGTTTAGTCCTGTAAATTTGCATGAGCCATACATTATATTCAGCCAACTAAGACACAGGTTCACACACCTATGGTCCTTCTAGGAACTAGTTTATATGAACCAACCAACAGTAGAAGGTACCAGTGTAATGACTTCAGAGAGAAATGGTATTCTCTTGAGGCTAATTAGCCACCAGGCTATCACATGAACTTTAGCAATTCTGGCGTGCCACACACATACCTGCTTACATATGGATATTGAAGCATCTTTCTTTCTACTAATGTGAGAGGCTACTTATCAAAGCACCAGCTCATTCACTCCAACATTCTCAGCGTTTTACAAAGGAACTTGTACATGTTTACATCACCCATTCCAATTCAGACTGCCATATGTTAACTTGCGAGAGCAAAGGTACAGTTGATTTAAGAATGAGTCATCCTAGGCATGAAGAATGCACAAGGGGTTTAGGGTTTGCGAATTTGCATGAGTGTACTATACATTCATCAAGCATACGCAACCAGTCACAACAAGGGATTGATATGCACTTGGAGTATACAGCGTGATAAGACATGTCAAGGTTGAAGAAGCAGTATTCCAGAATACTTGGCGCACAGAAGTTCTGTTTTCACTTTCACATTTTATTCATAAAATACTCATATATTCTTCTCTTTCGTTCACTAGGCATCACTACAACATTAAAGTATGTTTTAAAGTGGTACATGTTGTCCAGAGAACAATATATTATATAATCTTTAGGGCATTTTCGGTCATCACATCACACAATAGCTACCGCTCCGGATGCAATCCTTGGCGTCTAACTAATTGGATATTCATATGTGGCCCCGTGAATTAGCGTGGGCTGCCACGTACCTAGCCAATGAAAAGACAAGTGCATACCGCTGCCCTCCCCCAACTCGTTCTGGAACATTCGATCTAAGAATAGCCCTTCTATCTGGGATGGTCCCCGTTCAGACTTAACGTATTTTATGAATGTGTCGGGCTGGGAATAGGGGGTTCTGATCGATCATGTTACATACGCCTAAAATATCTAAATTCATGTTTTTGTCTCGGCAATAAGGTTATCAAATGTTCCTGCTTGATATAGGGTGTGTACATTACACGTACTAATTCTTTGACTTTTCCATCTACGATTCAGGTAGGTTTTGTCAGATTGCACTTTTCCAAAAGAATGTGGGATGCATTCGTCATTATCAACTTCCTTATTCACTATAGGAGTTGTTTCTTCCCTGAGAATATTTACAAAACGTTCATCTCTAGGGGGCCGAGTATTACCCATATCTCTGTTTTCTTGTTGTTGAATTACCATTGCTGTCTTTGATATTACATGATAAGGTCCCAATCTCTTCCACGATGGCCAGCCATACTCACTATCGTGTCTTGAACACGCCTCATGTAAAGTAGCAGTCTCTTTCACAAATTGTACTGGGCATTTGGCATATGGTATGAAACCAATGTGTTTAATAAACATCAGCACTCAGTAGGTGTTTATGTCAGTGTTAAGGTAGTCTTGACATTTCCTTATGGGTCTTTTAAGGTGAGTCAGCTTTATATCCAATTAAAATTTAAAAACAATCGAATACGTGCAGGTGACAAACCAATAAATACGAAGCTTGTATGTGGTGTCCAGCCACTATATTACCGTAATTCAGCTGTAATTCACGAATTATACACATCAATATTCCTATAGGTCGATAGTATCCAAGTAGAGTGCAGAGAATTATAACTTTCGGTGTTCACGAATGTCAGCGTGTTGGATGTCTAGGTATCTGAGCTCGGGCTCACACAGGCAACAATAACTCAGTTAAATATAATATCTAACATTTATTGTATTTCAATATACAGTGCGTTGGCGCAGTGGGTTTAAGAAGCCCGCACTGAGTTGCATATCACAGAGGTTTAACATCATCACACAGTTTAACATCATCAAACATTCTAAGCAAACTATCTAGGCCATTAAAAAAAGGGTCTATTTAACCCTAA
>JACEFZ010015408.1:0-19541 GCA_014155875.1 Cepaea nemoralis
ATCCCCAAGGGGCCGGGTTGCCTCTACAATGTCCTTTCCCTAATGTTCCTAAACAAACTGCACAAGTCTTTTGCAGTGTGTACGCAGTTAGTTAGTTAGTTAGTTAACAGATCATCCTCGTTGCACATTGAACCATTCAGTCCATAAGTGCTAATTACTAATGTTAATTGTTACTGTACTAACACTAGGTACTATTAGCCGGTTCTCGGTTCGTTACTACTGTCTGATGCTGTGTGGTGCATCAGTACGCATCCCTCACTTTGGTGAATCAACCTGCTTTTAGCTTTCAGTTACGTTCTGTCTGCACTTTATTGATGGTTGAACTGGTGTTCTTCAGAAAGGTTTTTTTTATTCTTTCCCAAAACTTGTAGAGTTTCCTTGGATCTGGTAGGGAACCTAGGATAGAAAACAACACATCTGGTGATAGTACTAGTCACTGATCCTTCGGCTGAGTGTAAGCCTATCACCTTGCTTAATGATCTTTAGCTAACTAGACTTAGTCATAGAGCAGATTAGCTACCCACCTAGAGTCGAATCAGGCTATGACAAAGAAAAAATATCAGCAAACAGAATGCGGAACCCCGCCCACCAGGGACACCTACGGGAAGATCCCAATTATCCTTCATTACTCAACTAGTAAAGCTTATCAACACTTCACTAATCTATTCTAGCTAACCGAGCCAAGTATCACTTCCCTACTCTAGCTAGTTTCCACTAACAGTGCTAATCATCACACTATAGTTAACAAGGCTACTGCCTAAAGTAATTATAACGAATATATATAATAGGTTATACTTAAATGGCACTCCTGCAGTCCTATCAATCATATCTACAGTCTGCCATTATAGGCACGTGTAAAATTAAGTCCCTAATTAACACACGGTAGATATTATTTCCACTAGGCGCTGCCGTGCCCTGGCACTCTGACTAAAGCATAATTTCAAGTCCTCCCTAGCTGGTCCAACTCGAGTTTATATGGGCAAACTACCCCAGTCAAGAACTATTTTCCTGGCTTTAGTCCAGTCAAAAGTTGTCATCAATAGTTTAGATTCTCAAAACAAGCCAGCAAGTTTCTGTATACCCCCAACAACAGTTGCAAATAACCCCGTCAATCTTCTCGGTGCTCCGGAAAACCAAGAATTGACATATGTACTGTCACTTCCGTGCTAAGTACTTCCGTTGTCCCTCTGATATTTTTTATGACTTGTCAGGTGATATTTGATTCAGCGCACTCACTTCTCCTCACTCACCACCAATTTTGTATATGGGCTGACCCCACTGCTTCCATTTGTATTCAAATGTTGACAAACTGTCACGGCGCTGTCTCCATCACCACCAAATGTTTCAAAATCCGTTAGAGATTTACACGTGCAGCTACAAATATTGTCCTGAGATTTTGACATCCGCTGTGTTTTTCCAGTTAGTAAAAATAGATGTCGCTGGCTGATCGTCCGCGTAATCAGAAAATCCTCCGTAATAATCAACCGGATAAACACAGACACGGTTTCATTTTGTGACATAGGCCCCCTCCTAAGAGAGTAGTCCATCTCACTCTTCTCCACCGTGAGTTTAATCCAGATGATTCATTCTTCTTCTTCAGGAGCTGGGTGTCTTGACAAGAAATCCGCTCCAACATTTTCCTTCCCAGGAATGTACTCCTACTGTGAAATTATACGGTTGAAGTAACAACGACCACCGCATCAAACGTGCGTTGAGCTTCTGAGGAAGTAGCCAGGAACATCAGGGGCTGATGATCTGACTGGACCCGAAACTTAACTCCATACAAATATGGCTGAAATTTTTGCACTGCCCATACGAGGGACAAGCATTCTCTCTCGACGGTGAATAATTCCTCTCCGCCTGTAGAAGTTTCTTACTTGCGTATGCCACAGGTTTCAAACCCGAAGCATCGTCTTTTCCTTCCTGTAACAAAGCGGCTCCAATTCCAATCGCACTTGCATCCGTTCTCAACACAATGGTTTGGAAAGGTCAGGGAGCTGTAATACAGGTTTGCTGACCAAGGCCTCCTTTAACTGACTATAGGCATTCTCACATTCTGGTGTCCAAATGATTTGATCCGGTAATCCCTTTTTCAAGGTTTCCGTCACGGAGCTCCCAGTTCAGTGAAATGTGGGATAAATTTGTGGTAGAACCCACACAACGAGAGAAAAGATCGCACATCCTTCTTCGTTTTTGGCCTTGGTGCATTTCTGATTTTCTCCAGGTTCTTCTCTTCTGGGACAATGTGTCCTGGAGTGATGGTGTGTGACCTAGAAATTCCAGAGTCTGGTAACCAATCATGCACTTGGTTGGACGAGCAGTAAGCCTGCTTCCTTGAGTCTATTAAACACTCTCTCCAAGGATTGTAAGTGGTCATCCAAGCTGTCACTGGAAATCAGAATATCATCCATGAATGAGATGATGGACGGATCCTGTAACGGATCTAGTAAAGTCCTCATCATGCGTGTAAACACACTAGGTGCATTGCTGAGATCCAAAGGGCATGACCTTGAATTCGTAGTGTCCACTGGGTGTACTGAAAGCTAACAGTGGTCGAATCTCCGGTTTGACTGGTATCTGATAGTACCCCCGACTCAGATCCACCTTTGAAAAGTACCCGAGCCTTATGGAGCCTAGCGAATAACTGAGTTGGATTCGGCAAAGGTTCCACCTGAAACTGTGTATGACTGTTCAGAAGTCGGTAATCTATACACAACCTGTGTTCTCCACTTGGTTTGCGTAACAAACTACCCCCGCATTGTATGGGGATGTGGATGGTGCAATCACGTCATCCTCCAGCAGTTTTTTTATTTCCTCCTCCAGGGCCTTTTCTTAGAGAATGGCACTGGGTAAACCTTTTGGCGAACAGGCTCCTGTGTGGTCAAAGTCATCTCGAACTCCACCAACCTCGTTCGTCCTGGTTTATCAGTCAGTATCTCCTTATGAGACTTGAGAACCTGGGTTATCCTTTCCCTCTCCTGGGAGGTCAGATCAGGGTTCACTTGCACATCCCTATAGGTTTCCTGGTGTTCCAAGGGATATTCCCTGCCCTCGCTGGTTCCCACTTCTGTCTCCACTGCAACAGCCATTGCCATGAGGGTGAGCTGCCTTGTCTCCGGGTCTCTCTTCGTATTTCCGCAAGAGATTGATATGGAAAATCTCGACTTTCCCCGGATCCCGATTTGATAGTTGGTTCTGGATATTAACCCTTTCCACGGAAATGGTCCTTGCCAACCTATCTCCAGTTTGTTTGTTTCCCGTTGGGAGTAACAACAAGACTTTATCTCCTACCTCTAGAGATCTTTCTTAGACCTACGGTTGTAGTAAGCCGCATGTCTTTTCCTGGCCTTTTTCAAGTTTTGATTTGCCAGAGTCCATCCCTTGTGGAGTTTTTCTTTCAGTTCCTCCACGTATTGATAGGATGAATCACTTCTTCTGACGTCCCCTCTTCAGTCCAACTCCTCAACATGGCTTCCAACGGTCCTTTGATTGGACGACCAAACAGCAACGTAGCGGGTGGTAGTCCTGTTGAGCCATGAGGAACTTCCCGATAGCAAGAGAGTGCTGCTGGATATATTCATCCCACCTATCAGGTTTTCCTGCGCTAGTTTCCTGAGCATTGTCATCAACGTGCCGTTGAAACGCTCTACTTGTCCATTGGCTTGAGGGTGGTAAGGGCTGGTATGTATGTGGTTAGAGTGAAACACCCTAAATACCTCCTCCATGAGTTTTCCACAAACTGAGATCCATTATCGTCGAATTTGATCCGGAAAGCCTAATCTGGTAAAGGCCTCCATCAGTGCGTCCCGCCACTCTTTTCGAGTCAATCGTGGTCAACGTATAGCCTCACCCACATTGTACAGCAATCCACCATTGTGAGTATATACATGTTCCTCTTCCTAGTCCTGGGAAGTGGACCCAGATATCGATGGCTACCCTCTCGAAAGGAGAGTTCATGATGGCAATCTCACCCAACATCACCGGTGCTGTCCAGTGTTTCGTGCCACCCCTGGCACTCAGGGCATGACTTCACATACCGACGCACATCATCTGTCATTCCCGGCCAATAGTAGTGGCAGGAAATCCGCTGCATGGTGGCGGCAATACCCATGTGTCCACTAAAGGAGATGGTATGCCCCATATGAAGAATCTGGGACCGATGAGCTTTCGGGACGACCAACTGACCGTATAGGTTGTCTCCCCTTCCTGCTCTCCTGTAGAGTATCCCTATTCTTCATGTAGTACTGCCCCCGTCCTGGTGGATCAGCACTTTTTCTGCAGCTTTTTGTAGCAAGGACGTAAAGTATCATCCTCACTCTGGGCAGTTCGTAGCTCCCCGGCATTTGGTTAGTCACAATTGCGTCTGCCTCTTCCGTTTTCGTCTGAGAGCGAGTCTGCATTGCTCCCATATGAATTGGCTCCCTGGGCATTCCAGAAGACATACCGGCAACCTAGGATGACTGGAAAAATGGGATCGGTCAATACAGCGGCCTTGATGGTGCCGGTGACGTACCTTGACCGAATCTCCACATTAGCAATGGGCAACTTCCTGACTACAGCACTCTTCTGTGCAGGCTGTATATCCAAGGTTTCACCTGTGAATGTTCTGGATGTACCAGATTCCGACAGAAATCACGGCCTCCCCGTCCAGTCCTGTGTCGTATAACACTCCACTTGACGATCGTTAACCTCTACCAATTCCACTACAGGTGGTTTGTCCTGGTCTGGAGTCTCTCCTCGGCCTCGACCTGTTCGTGGGCTCCACCTTAGGTTTCCCTGAGCACACGACGAATTGAGTGTCTCCTGACTTTTCCTGCAGTCAATAGCATTGTGCGTATTCGACTGACATTGGTTGCACCATTTCCCTGTCTAGATTTTCTATTGTCGGACTTGAATGAGCTCTCCTGGTGGCGAGCTTCCTTGTTGACCTTGGCATTTTCCGTGACAACCTCCTTGGAAGTCACTTGACATGCTGGCAAAGTGAGGGTTCTTAGCCTTCGTTTGCAGTCCTCGTATTGTGAGAGGGTGACTTACAAATTGAACACCACTTCTCCGACCACGGTCGTTTAGGTGTAAGAGCTTGAAGTGCTCTTGCTTCCCTCCTTCTCTTCTCTGAATTAGCCTCTGATTTTGCACATAAGGTTCCCACTTTTTGGTTCCTGAGTTTTTGGCTTTCTCTTGTCATGTTTCTCTTGACTTTTGGTGTTGGTGGAAGAGGTTTTCCCCTGCCTCCCCATGTACCTCGACGAACCGTTCTGCTAATTTATTCACGAGGTCAATACGTTCCGCTCCTTGTTCTCCCAGGAACGTCCTGAGAGGTTTAGACATTTGCTTCTTCAGCTGGTCGACCACCATGAGCTCTTCCAGACTCTCATAGTCATGTGCGACCCCAGCCAAATCCATCCACTTATGGAGATAAGATTTTAGACGCAAACTGTAGGCGGCAAACAACTCCCCCGGTTCTCGTTTCGCTGCTCGAAATTTTTTCCGGTAGGTATGTGACGTAACCTCGAATCGTTTCAGCAGAGCCGTCTTTAACTCATCATAATTTTCTCATGTCCTGGTGGCAGGCGAGTATAAAACCTCGTATCCCGTCCCGCGTAATCCCTGGGATAGCTTAAGATCCATTTGTTACGCTCCAGACCCATAGCAACTGACATAGCCTCGAAGCGTTGAAGGTATTGATCAATCTTCTCTTTGTCCTCCTCGTAGACCGCTAAAGGAAACTTCATAGCATGGTACCCATGTCCACCTACTGGTGTTGATCCTGGATGGAGGAACCTCCAACTGCTCCCTCAGTTTCTCCATTAGATTGACTCTTGAGCTCGAGTTCCCGCATCCGGTACTCGTGCTCCCTCTTCTGTGCTTCTTGTCCGCTTCTAATTTCCTAGCTGCTTGTTCAGCTTCAAAATTTCCTAGCTGCTTGCTCAGCTTCCAATTTCCTAGCTGCTTGCTCAGCTTCCAATTTCCTAGCTGCTTGCTCAGCTTCCAATTTCTTAGCTGCTTGCTCAGCTTCCAATTCCATCCTTCTCAATTCCAGCTCAGCCTTTCGATCTTCCCTTTCTGCTTGACGATACTCTCTCTCCACTTCCTGTATGTAATCCGTTAGAGCAGACCCAGCCAATCCCATTTCTTCCCCCCTTGCCTTTAATTCTAACGTGCTAAGTTTAGGGGTGGCCATTATACAGAGAGGTAAGCTAGCAGGTCTAGTACAATATAACTGCAAATTACTATACCGATATATAAACAAGTACTATAATCTAGATATTACCACACACAGTACATTCACTCAGTGACAAGAGTAGAATCAGGACCACAGACCTATGCAGACGTGTGAAGTGTGAACAGGTAAGATATTAGTCCTAACCCCTATCCACATTCACTCTAGCTGGATTCTCCAAACTGATATCTCCCTCTTATAACTAAGGATCCCGTGTCAAAAGACCCCGTTGTCAGAAGATCCCACTGTCAAACGTTCCTGCTGCAGGAGATCTCGCTGTCCAAGGATTCCGTTTACGGGAGATCTCGCTGTCCAAAGAATCACGTTTACGATAGATCCCGCTGTCCAAAGATCCCGTTTACGAGAGATCCCACTGTCCAAATATCCCGGACGAGCCCCCAATAATGTCGTGTCCTCCTTTAAAGTGTCGTCCCTGGAGTGAGGAGATCCGACACCCACATTATAATATTATTTTTTTTCCCCCTCAATATTCTGGAGAATCCACCAGCTTCCGTCCAACACACTCCATCAGCCTATGGACACCTTTTCCTATCACTCTCACACTGTCGTACTATGCCCCTTCTCATACTTCCCCAACGCAACATACTCAACAACTCTTGCTTCTAGAAATTAATAAAGAGTAATTTATTAAAATAAAAATGTAACGTATATGAGACGTGTATGTGAAGAAAATGTGTGACGTGTTCTATAAAGTGTGTAGACTCTGTCTCTCAGACATCAACTCAGTCAGCTGATCACAGCAAAGATAGACCACAGCACGTTACGTCAGAACAAGTACGTCTCACCCGTTGCCGGAACCATCTTGCCGGATAATGCTTTGCCTCTGTAGACCTCTGGTAATCCAATTTCATGAACATCCGAAATAGACACCGGTGGTATTAAGAGTTAATCAGGGACCGGTTGCACTCTACACAATGTCCGTTCCTAATGTTCCTAAACAAACTGCACAAGTCTTTTGCAGTGTGTACGCAGTTAGTTAGTTAGTTAGTTAACAGATCATCCTCGTTGCACATTGAACCATTCAGTCCATAAGTGCTAATTACTAATGTTAATTGTTACTGTACTAACACTAGGTACTATTAGCCGGTTCTCGGTTCGTTACTACTGTCTGATGCTGTGTGGTGCATCAGTACGCATCCCTCACTTTGGTGAATCAACCTGCTTTTAGCTTTCAGTTACGTTCTGTCTGCACTTTATTGATGGTTGAACTGGTGTTCTTCAGAAAGGTTTTTTTTATTCTTTCCCAAAACTTGTAGAGTTTCCTTGGATCTGGTAGGGAACCTAGGATAGAAACAACACATCTGGTGATAGTACTAGTCACTGATCCCTTCGGCTGAGTGTAGCCTATCACCTTGCTTAATGATCTTTAGCTAACTAGACTTAGTCATAGAGCAGATTAGCTACCCACCTAGAGTCGAATCAGGCTATGACAAAGAAAAAATATCAGCAAACAGAATGCGGAACCCCGCCCACCAGGGACACCTACGGGAAGATCCCAATTATCCTTCATTACTCAACTAGTAAAGCTTATCAACACTTCACTAATCTATTCTAGCTAACCGAGCCAAGTATCACTTCCCTACTCTAGCTAGTTTCCACTAACAGTGCTAATCATCACACTATAGTTAACAAGGCTACTGCCTAAATAATTATAACGAAATATATTATAATAGGTTATACCTTAAATGGCACTCCTGCAGTCCTATCAATCATATCTACATCTGCCCATTATAGGCACGTGTAAAATTAAGTCCCTAATTAACACACGGTAGATATTATTTCCACTAGGCGCTGCCGTGCCCTGGCACTCTGACTAAAGCATAATTTCAAGTCCTCCCTAGCTGGTCCCAACTCGAGTTTATATGGCAAACTACCCCAGTCAAGAACTATTTTCCTGGCTTTAGTCCAGTCAAAGTTGTCCATCAATAGTTTTAGATTCTCAAAACAAGCCAGCAAGTTTCTGTATACCCCCAACAACAGTTGCAAATAACCCCGTCAATCTCTCGGTGCTCCGGAAACCAAGAATTGACATATGTACTGTCACTTCCGTGCTAAGTACTTCCGTTGTCCCTCTGATATTTTTTATGACTTGTCAAGGTGATATTTGATTCAGCGCACTCACTTCCTCCTCACTCACCACCAATTTTGTATATGGGCTGACCCCACTGCTTCCATTTGTATTCAAATGTTGACAAACTGTCACGGCGCTGTCTCCATCACCACCAAATGTTTCAAAATCCGTTAGAGATTTACACGTGCAGCTACAAATATTGTCCTGAGATTTTGACATCCGCTGTGTTTTTCCAGTTAGTAAAAATAGATGTCGCTGGCTGATCGTCCGCGTAATCAGAAAATCCTCCGTAATAATCAACCGGATAAACACACGGTTTCATTTTGTGACAGTTGTTCACTGTGTGCAACAACCGCATCCGTTGTTGCAGATCCTGCTCATTGTCTGCAATCAATACAGTATCATCCGCATATCTAATGTTATTGATTTGTCCTCCAATGATGATTCCATTTATATCTTTTACATTCCTGAAAATATTTTCACTGTATAGGAAAATAAGAACTGGGAACATTACAAACCCCTGTCTCACACCTCTCTTAATAGGCTGATTTGTCCCACTTCATTATCAATCCTTATGGGCAGCTTGTTGTTTCCAATACTGTATATGTTTTTTATAAGTCTAATGTCTTTCCCATCAATTTATAGATCTGCAAGCATATCTACCATGTTGACATGTCTAACTCTATCGAAAGCCTTTGTGTAGTCAATAAAGCAAAGATGTATATCTTTGTTTACTTCTATATACTAGATGTATACTATATACAAATATACTATAGCCAATATGGCGGTGAAAAGACTGGTTACTGGCTTCAGACGTAGACAATCCACATTATTTGGGCATGTCTTGTGAAGGACAAAGCTGAAGAATGTCGTCATAACAGGAAAATTGGAGGGAAAGAGAGACAGGCGAACACCAAGAGAGAAGATGCTGGACAGTTTGACATCATGATATAGAGGAATATCAGTATAAAAACATGACTGACAAAACACGAAAACAGAAGGCTGGGGACATACATGATCACCAACGTTTTGGCTGTAAGAAGAAGAAGAAGAGAAAAGCATAACGATTCAATGTATTTGTCCGTTATTTGACCTAAGGCGGGTTCATTTAAATTTCTGAATCAATCAATCAATAAATCAATCAGTCAAGTGCAGTCTCCACAGTGAAGGTTGGCTGTTATGGATTTCCAACACTGTCTGTCTCTCTTCAAAAGCAGGGTACGAATTATGTCCATATTCCGAAGGTGTGGATTCATGTGGTTGATATGACTGTCTTATGAAGACACATTGGGATAGAGTCAATAGTATGAGTGTCGGACGTTCAAAAACAATGGCAAACTACTGAACGTAAAATTACCAAGAAAATAACTGACACATGCCTGTGGTCATTGGCATTAAGGTGAGTGGCCGTACAATATAAACAGTTCACGAGATAAAATAGGGCGGATAGTAAGTCCCCCAGAGGGCGAAAATGAGAAGACAGTAATTGAAAGGGGAAGCTGAGAAGAAGTCAGCTGGTGAGGCAGACAGTTGGAGCAGTGAGGTTGTGTGTTGTTGTCCTGTTAATTTCCCGAGAGGAGATTGGAATCAACAAGCACATCTTTAAACTTAGTATCTGTTGGGATTATTGACTGACTTTGGTCTACACTCCTCTCTTCTGTCTTCCATTCCATATATCTATTTCTTTCTCTCTCTCTATTATTCCCTCAACACATACTCCGACAACAGTTCCTTTCAACGATAAGATAAAAGATTTATTAATAAAAACTATGTCTGGTGTATGTATGGATATTGTCTATGTAGTTGGTATGTTCTTCTGGTGTGGCTGCCAGATAAGATGTTGATAGATAGTCTCCATGTCTTCTCTCGTCTCTTCTCTCAGCTAGAGTACAGGACATGACATAGATACAACAGAACGGTCTCACCCTGACAGCTCCGTCTGCTTGAGTCTGTAGATATATCCGTTTTTTGTAATGAAAAATGTTCACCACTGTATGAATGTATTTAACCCGATCACCATATGCGGTCAGCTTAAACTGAAGGTTCTTTATTATCTTATATCTTTCTTAATTCCCTCATGGAAAACACGTCGAGTTTCTAGTATTCTCTATTTTTGTCCGGTAAAAGTTCTACACTGGATAGTTCTTAATTGGTATAGGCACTTTGTATGCACCTTGCAACTCTTCGATACTGAGTCCATTGGGTTTTTCTATTAGTTTAAATGATCTCTATTTTCCGTTCTCTGTCCTCCTTACTTCTTACGATGACAATTCTTTTCTTTCCTTTCTTATGCACAAGTGTCGTGCTTTATTACTTTAAAGTGCTTTCTTGTGGGTTATCAACACTGGGTGATCTTGATCACAGCCATCTGTGTTATCTCTTAGTTGATAAGTCCCGCACTGGTATGGAAACCTGTGTGATATACATTTAATAATGAGATCTGTGTCTGCTTCCTCTTCTCTCCTATGTGAGTGTCTTTTCCTCCAGCCGAAATGAAAAGGCTTCCGAAAAAACCCACTCTGACATAGGATAGAAGATTCACCTAATCGTCTATACTATTCCTACTAATAGAAAGCAATGTTAAATGCACTTCACGCCCATCTATATTCCTATGCTAAACTATACTCTAATATATGAATACCTTATAAACATCCTTTACTGAATTGGGAGTACTAATGCACCATAAATACACAAACGTTCTTCTGAACGCAGCACATCCCTTTTCATAATCCTTCTCTCCCGAAACCTAAGAAACACACTCTCCTCTCACAAAGACGTAGCCACTCTTTTATAGGTCATCTGTGCCGCATAGTCCTTGACATTGCTGGACACCTCACATCCAGACTTCATTATCATCGTTAGTGGAAAATTACAGCTCTGAACCGTTTCATATCCATACCGCAATATGCTGTCCAATAATACTCTCTGCTTTTGTCGCAAACCAATTTTTCCACTCGACAGTTTACCTGTGCGGTTAGCGGCCCCCTTTCCTGTCTTGACCTATAAACACATGCGCCTGGTCACTCCTTTGTTTGTTACCCTTACGGCTTCGTTTGTTAACCCTTCTTCTACCTGGTTAGTCGGTGTATACAGTCGTCTATCTGGGAATCATTAACTCTCAGTATTTCACGACAGTTGTGTGTGTAGCATTGTGGGGGATAGAATTGTTGAAAAGAGAGGGACAAAGATTGACGGAGATCAGTTGATGTTGGGACTCCGAGCTGAGAGGGAGTTGAGTCTAGAGCGGACCAGGAGAAGGTCGTGGTCTGAGAAAGTGAAGAATTGTGACGGAGTTCGGAAGATAACTCCGCACTGTGGGTTCCAGGGATAGTGAGTGGAATTCGAGACCCAGAGTGGGTTACTTTGAGTCGGGCCTAGAGAGAGGCTAGTATACCTGTCGTGTGGGACGAGATTTAGTAGCCTTGAGAGGTAGTGGTATTCGAAGTGTTCCATTGGGATGGAGATATATTCTTAGAGAATTATTGTTCCTGGATTTATATGCTACATGTGTCTGTGTTAATTCAGAATTAAAGGAATATTATGTGCGCAAATCAACGATTGTTCACTGACTGGTGTTTGGTGGTGATGCATCTTGGTTAATCTGTTGTTTAAACATCACATTTTACAAGGACATACCCTAGACACAACCATAGCCACTCTATCTGTCACTTAGTCAACATTCACTTTGTGTCAGAGAAGATTTCTGGAGGCGTCGTCCGATCAAGAACAATATAGACATTGTTGTCATTCCGTTTATCTGTGAACTCGTCGATTAGAGAGAATACTAACATCAGAGACATTAGTCGGATGCCCAATTACAACAACAATGATGAGGGCTCTCCTGTCAAGAATAAACACCATTTTCAGTAGACAACGCATTTCAAAAGTGTCGGAGAATTAATACAGAGTCCACTGGAAACCAGGTAAAAATATCATTTCTCACTCGGAGTGGGGAGAGTAGACGGGGAAAGTGTGTCCACGATATAAACACTGGAGTTTCTCCTGTGCGGGAATTGGCTAGCAGAGAGTTCACTAAAGGCCACCACAGTACATTAAAAAACAGCCAGCGCACGGCAAATACAAGACAGACAGTTCAAGTGGACAGGAAAACAAAGCCACCACAGGTAAAACCATTGCCCACCCTGAGAGGAAGAGTGACAGCATAAGTCTGAAGCTGCATCAGGGATTCGTCAATGATAGACCAGCGTTAACAATTAGGGATTCCGGATGTACGTCTATCGGAGTGAGGAGAAGTTTAATAGATCCTTCGGATTATACAGGGAAAAATATTAGATGCATAACATTCAACGGCACAGTAGAGTTCTACCCAGTAGCCATAATAACAGTAAAAACACCATATATCACTGGAAGAGTGACAGCGTGTGTTTTATCAATGTAGGATGAGAGAAACAAAGCACTAAAATGCAGCACAAGTAATTGAGACGCTGAACAATGAAGATTGTAGTGGGTGCAAACCTCTTTTTGAAAAAGATGGTCAGCCAGTCTTAATATGTGGTCACACAGTTAAAGCAGGATCAGCAGTGCATGAAGGAGGAAGTCTGAAGATGCATCATGGGTTTGTTAATGATAGGCCAGCGTTAACAATTAGGGATTCCGGATGTACGTCCATCGGGGGTGAGAAAGAGTTTAGTGCAACCCTCGGATTATACAGGAAAAAAGATTAGATCCATAACATTTAATGGGACAGTAGAATACTACCCAATAGCCGTGATAACAGTAAAAACACCATACATAACAGGAAGAGTGACAGCATGTGTTTTAGACTCACCAGTGGCAGATCTCATCATAGGAAATGTTATAGGAGTTAAAGAGTGTACAGAAGAGGAAGTAGTTTATTGGGACCAAAAATATAGTGTAAGCAGTAATGAGGTAGTTACCACAAGAGAACCTAAATTAGAGAGTATAGCTGAGGTAGAAGAGGCACTTGAAGTAGACACAGGAACTCAGGACAAGGATAGTACAACTGAGCAGATGAGAATGGATCCCAAATATAGTGCTAGTGGCTCCCAGAGACAAGAGACTACTCTGAACAAATGTTCACAAGGGTGTAGGAGAGTAGAACATAGGCAGTCAAAGAAAGGTAGATGGTGCTTCGAGAGGAAGAACAATGTTCTCACTCGCCGCTTTTCAGATGGCGGAACTGCATGTGGGCAAGTTAACACATAGAGACCGATATACTAGAACAGCTCAGGATAATACATGTGCAGGGCACATAGGCATAAGGCGTATGCAGCAGAAAGAAAGGTGCCAGATATATGGGCCAAGATTGAATAAAGAGTTCAAACTAAACAGAGACGCAAGTGTAAAGGTGCAATATGCAGATAGGAAAGTTGAGTCAGGTCAAAAGAGTGTTCGCGACATTACTGACCTAGGGATAGCAAACAGATGTTGTAATTGTAGAGGTACCATGAGTCATGGGTACATGAAAGTTAGACACAGCATCGACAGGAATCAGAGGTGGGTTGATGCAAGAAAAGAACCACCTGATATATGGTCAGTACACAAATAGCTTGTGTCTTCTTAAAGATATTAATAGACCTGTGGGTACATAAGTATAATGCTTTTCTATGATGTATTATTATTATGTGATGTATTAGTTCATGCATTGGTACACAAGATAGAAAGTTGGATGTATTGATGTGTGGGGAATATGGGAGTGTACTATGAGCATTTGATGTATTATTTAGTCTGGTAGCTAGAGTAAGTTGGATTTATACTTACGACTACCCAGGCAATGTGTTTGGGTCACATATTTGATAAGTATTAGTTTCCCAACATTGGCATTAAGGTGAGTGGCCGTACAATATAAACAGTTCACGAGATAAAATAGGGCGGATAGTAAGTCCCCCAGAGGGCGAAAATGAGAAGACAGTAATTGAAAGGGGAAGCTGAGAAGAAGTCAGCTGGTGAGGCAGACAGTTGGAGCAGTGAGGTTGTGTGTTGTGTGTGTAGCATTGTGGGGGATAGAATTGTTGAAAAGAGAGGGACAAAGATTGACGGAGATCAGTTGATGTTGGGACTCCGAGCTGAGAGGGAGTTGAGTCTAGAGCGGACCAGGAGAAGGTCGTGGTCTGAGAAAGTGAAGAATTGTGACGGAGTTCGGAAGATAACTCCGCACTGTGGGTTCCAGGGATAGTGAGTGGAATTCGAGACCCAGAGTGGGTTACTTTGAGTCGGGCCTAGAGAGAGGCTAGTATACCTGTCGTGTGGGACGAGATTTAGTAGCCTTGAGAGGTAGTGGTATTCGAAGTGTTCCATTGGGATGGAGATATATTCTTAGAGAATTATTGTTCCTGGATTTATATGCTACAGGTGTCTGTGTTAATTCAGAATTAAAGGAATATTATGTGCGCAAATCAACGCTTGTTCACTGACTGGTGTTTGGTGGTGATGCATCTTGGTTAATCTGTTGTTAAACATCACATTTTACAAGGACATACCCTAGACACAACCATAGCCACACTATCTGTCACTTAGTCAACATTCACTTTGTGTCAATAACAAACTGTCACCAAATACTTGGATTGATTGCGTTGCCCTGTAAAAGAACATGCAACAACTTTTTATTATGTTCACTGATCACTACTTCTTTCCTCTACTTCTGTGAGTGCCAATAAATAACCGTGATTGTACTTGTAATGCTTTATGTGTGTTATTTGAAATACTTTTTATTGTTTTTTTTTCCTTATGTCTACTGGAAAGATACTTGTTCTTTACTTTTGTGGAAAGCTAACTCCACTAAATGTGTATTCTTTTATCTGGCACTTGGAGCAGCGCCAGCGTAGTAGCTAGACGCTCACCAACCTGTCTGGCTGTCAAGGGTTCGATCCGCATCGAGGCCGTATTCTAATTTGTAAAATTTACCAGGATTCCTAGTTTGAACTAGCTTAACATTGGTACCCGCAAAGGTATTGAGACGTCAAGGCGGCCATTGTAATACTGATCCCATCGCCCACAAGTGCCGATTGGGCGTTAAAAAAATAGGGTCTAGTTCATTTGGTAGCATGTCTTCTGCAGGACCTCGCTCCCATAACAACCTTCCGGAAAACTTCTCAGTCATAAGCAAGATATTCCGCGTTCGATACACCCTCCTGGAGATCATCCGCCACATCCTACACCATCCTCTCTTTGGCCTTCCTATTCTTCTCTTCCCTGGCATAAACCCTTCCATGACAGTTCTCTCCAAACTTTGTGACACTTCAAGTGACAAAAATATATCAATTTACTTTGTATTATTGTCTTTAGTAGCCAACCTTCTTCAATATTCAATTCTTGTAGTATGGATACATTTGTTCTTTTCTGTATCCAAGTAGAACTGTCTATAACAATTATATTCAAATGTATTTATGCGCTGTTCAGCTTGTTAAGTAAGTGCTCAGGGCTCACAGGCGTATGTTACAATGGGAAAGATGCATGCTCTTAAAAATCTATTTTTTGTAGTTCTATCTGTTCCACTCCACAATATATTAAGTTGTTTTAGTTTCTGAAGAACAATATATATTCCTCTTTTAATTTCCCTCATTACGTCACAATTGTTGATAATTAATGACCCAAGATATTCAAAATTGTCCACCACTTCCAAGTTTTCCTCATTAACATATATTTCTTTCTCCATAGTAGTTTTACCTGATTGAATTATCTTTGTGTTCGCTTTGTTAGATATAAGTTGTGATTTTTACTATTCTTTTGGGTTGAGATTATTAGTTTTTCTATACTATTCTCTGATGTGTATAGTAATACACTTGGTTTAGCACCATATACCAAATGCGTCTTAAGTCATGTTAAAGAACGTATACTTACTTAGTACTATCATTTAGTATACATTATGTTGCTATACTCCTTGACCGGGAAATACCAAATTACTTTGACCATAGAACCCAAAACATATCCCCACACCGGAGGTCAACTTGGCGCTTGTTCTTAAACATCCGGTGTGCTGATGCCGAGGTAGTGGGTTAAATCCCTACACTGGTCAGTTAGACTAAAATATTGACTTCTCGTCCTAGACCTTGGGACGTAAATTACAAATACCTCTAAAGTCAGAGTAGGTTCGCCTATTGGCCAGGGATACTGGGTAATAGGGAAAGCTAATCCACACGCACACACCAGTCCTGTGCATTAGAAGTATCAGTGCGTGTATGCACTGTGCTTAGGTTCAAAGCGAGCGAACAAAACAACAGAAAAATCTAAGCATACCAGTTATTATTCTAACACCGCCCCAGAAGAAAACTCAGACGCTTTCACTCCCTCTTGACCTTTCCTCACACAGTCTATGGCTTGAACAGACATCCATAAGTCTTTTTATCTCCAGGAAGCTGCGCTTCGACGTTCGCAAATTGCCGATGTTGAGATATCAGGACAGACGATTCTTCAACGGACCCAGACAGCACTGAATATGTAGCCTGTTTCCAGACTATTATACGTATTCCGACAGCACTGGGTAAAGGGAATTTCCCAGTTGAAATTTAACTCTGTTTCAACTGTTTTATGGATCCAGACAGCACTGAGTAATGGGAATTTCCTTGCTGATATTTAGCCCTGTTTCAATACTATTATAAGGAACCAGAAATCACTGTTAAAGTTAGTGGTATATCCTTTTGCACGGCGTTGCAATCAACACCATCATTCTTTGCTGTTGTGATCTTTTGGCAATTTTACGTTCTGTAGTTTGCCGTTGATTTCTGAACGACTGGTACCCATACCATTTCGTGAAAACCAATGCAAGGCGGTCTGCTTCTAAATCGCCAGCAGCTGTATTTCAAACGCGGTTATGCGGGATTACGAACTGCGTCAGTATTTCCTTCGCCACGGAGCGGATAGACAGCACTGAGTAATGGGAATTTCCTTGCTGATATTTAGCCCAGGTTTCAAGATTATTATGCGGAACCAGAGAGCACTGAGTTATTGGAATTTCTTTGCATATATTTAGCTTTGTTTCAAGACTGTTATACCCTCAAATTTGTTTCAGTGAACGTGAAACCAAGATTATTAAAGCCGAAGCTTAAAATGACCTGAGCCTTAACTGGGTACCAGGAAATGCTCAAGGGAGTAAAGGCAATAGACGTTTGATTGATAACATCACCCATCGAGTGCCATTGTGGAGTATAAGAATATGGGTCCAGAAACATACTCAATACTCCGTAAGGCGTGTATTTACTTTACTATAGTATTTTGTTTAAATAAAGTATAAGTAAGCATAGTAATGTAAGGGAAAGAATGGTAAAGTAAAGGAAATTATAGCAAAGTAAGGGAAAGTAAAGTATAGTAAGTTAAGGGAAATATAGTGCAATAAATGAAAGTAGAGTAAAGTAAAGGATCCATAGTAAAGTAAAGTAAAATGTAAGTATAATGCAATAAAGAAAACTGTTTGAATTAAAGAATAGTAATTAAAAAGAACGGTTGCATATCCTTTACACCAGCATTTTTTGCTGTTGTGATCTCTTGGCAAGTTTACGTTCAGTAATTTCCATTGCAAAATTTAAAAAAAAAGAGGTAAACTACAATAAAATATAGCAAACTAAAGAAAAATAAATGAAATGAGAGAAATTTCAAGTTTATGACATTAAAATAAATTTAGGATTTGACGGTCAGTCCCTATTTTCGGTTCCCGCTAGACGTTGCCAGGAATGCTTCTGGTGATCATTTGGCGAGGTTGTACCGGCTTCCATAGCAACACTGCTCGGGGGAAAATATCAGCCATGCCACTACTGGGAATGTCTCCTGGGATGCAGCATTGTGAGTTGAGTTGAGTCAAGAACCGACTTCATGACACTCGGGACATTCCCTCACACATTCAGTTCTCATCTTCATTAGCCAGCGAAGAGTTCCAATACTAATGGTACCAGTAGCAGTCTGAGTGTTGGCTATATCCCCTGGTCACTTCCCGCGGCACCATTCTCTCCAAGCCGTGATGTTATTCTATTTGTTATTCAGCACTATACACACGATCCGAAAGGCCCCCGATCAAGCCTGCTTGATCATGCACCAATACCCCACCGAGCTGTGCAAACCCAGCCGTGTGTTGCCGGGGCCCATACGGGGGAGCAAAGAATAGTAACACTGTTGCCTACCATGCACGTCGTAAGAGGCGACTAAGGAGGATATTGTTCCGTCGCCCTGCTACTGAGTGAGTGCGTGGCGCGACACTGTGAGCTGTGAGTTTCGCGTGAAATGCTTTTACATCTGTCCGCGGTTGTTTGTAGCGTGAACTGCAAGTTTCGGGACGATGTTGCCGGATTGACTGGTTTGCCTTTTCGGCTCACGAGTGCATTTTTCAGGAGATTCCTGGGAGTCGCCGCTGGAGCTACGGAGTTCGTGATTTGTGCGGCGCTTTTGGAGGGTCGTTCTGCGGAAAGAGACCGAGCCATATGGGATAAAACCCCGGTCAATGAAGACTTTCTGGTGACTGCTGTTTCCATCTACGATGCACTTAATTTTTCGTGAAGGACTTTTGTGTTGGCATTCTGGCGGCGGCATTATGCACAGTGTACCTGTGCGGGCTGTTGGCTTGCCGATACTCCTGCCTATTCCATTGTGAGGATCATTTTGTGTGATAGTCACTGGCACAGGAACGGAGCAATATGGGTACGACCCGTTGCCGTGAAGTTGGAACCTCGACTAACTAACTAACTAACTAACTAGCCTATAAAATTGGATATCGAATTATGTATGATTTCTCTGTTAATAAATTGTATGGGAGGGAAAGTTGTCGAGGAAATGAACTGAACACCTAACTATGTTCTAGTCTATGTGCAGATATAAACTGTATACCTATATCACCGTTACTGGTATGAAATCACTATTACCCTTTAACTACGCACAATGGGTTTTGAAAGCGCACAAAACGTCTATGTGAAATCAAACCACACCAGTGCTAATTTTGGCAGACAAAGATAATCCCCATCCAGACACATACATTATTATACAGGGATTGTGTTCAGCATCTCACGTAGGCAGACTTGCCAATTAAGAAAACTGGGAAAGTAAAGAAAGCTTGCAATTTTTTACACCTCTCTGACACCTGGACTATCAGGTTATCAGACTGGCATCTTATCACGTCTACCACTGGACTGCAGACGTATGGTCTGTGCGTGTGTGTTTAATACGTTTTTCATACGTTTCACTCTACGACCTGGAACAGGCTATGTTTCTTCCTTGCAGTCTGGCACGCGGCGTACTTTCTCTATAGCCTATACAGTTTCCTTTTTA
>JACEFZ010015409.1:0-55000 GCA_014155875.1 Cepaea nemoralis
TGTCTATATACTTGTATATCATGTCTTCATGTCTATATACTTGTATATCATGTCTTCGTGTCTATACAGTAAAGCAAAATGCATGTTAATTTATCCTGACATTGTAAGACCCACTATATGCATTCACAGATGTGACCAAGGAAAGTACATGGGAGCTAGAAGCGTGTAAATAATTGTACAAGTGAATAGCTTTTCAAAATTACTGTTGTGGTATATTTTCTTAAAAGTGATCATCTAAATGCACTCATGTGTTCTAACAATACCGTTCATAATGCCTATTATAATGTGCCCCGTGTTGTCTAGACATGATCACCTTCTTGTTCTGAATATCTTCGATGGAAACTTGAAAAGTAGACAGAAATGCTTTTCACAGTAGTGCATGTGGATGTCTCAAAGTAAACATATACAACTTTCCAAAGTAGTGCCAGTTTATATCTCACAGATGATGTACATTCATGTCTATATCTCATACATGATATATATTCATGTCTATATCTCACAGCTGGTGTAAATTCATGTATATATCTCATATGTGATACATATATAGACAACATATGTAAAAATAAAACCCAGCCAAACAGAGACCGCAGGAACACCGCATCAGGTACAGAACACAGAAGAAGAACCAACAGAAAATCACACCATTAAAAAACTCCTATCTGCGGACGATCAAGCACTAATAGCAACATCAGAAGCTGAATTACAAGATAACATTATTAGTCTAAACTAAGTTGCCATGAGTCAGATTACTTAAGACCTGGTTAACAGCAACATAGATTGGTGAAACAGTAATAGTGATAAATAAGTACGGAGAGTGATAAGGGAAAAGACACCGGTAACGGGCTAAAGATAGTGGCCAATAGAATTGCGAGGAGGAGGCCACGTGATTAGGAGGGTCGAGCAGGGCGAACGGAAAAGGGAGTCAGTCGGGGTTGGGAAGCCATGACAGACAGATCACGAAAGCAGAGAAGTGTGTCGGCTGAGAACTGAATATTCCTTGTGGCGATGAAACGCCGAGAATCGTCGACGGCCAGTAAATGAGTGTACGCTAGATATTTCAAGCGTGGACCGATTGATGAGAATAGTGTTGCCGCGACCAGGCGGGTGGACATGTTACAGCACGGAGTCGAGTCGTGTGCCGTGGGCAGAGGTTGCCGGCCTGTGAATGTAGGCGCCATGCGACCATGTGTAACAGGACTGTAAGTAGGGTAGAAGAGTGTGTGTGTAGATCATTGTAGTTGATTAGATAGCCTGGATAGCAGGACGTACTACAATCAGTGTGTAAACAAATGTCGTGAGTGTACATGTAACTTTGAATATCCCAGTGATTGTGTCGCATAGAAACAATACATGATGCCATTCTATCACTCGGTGGTGACGAGTTGTGTTCACGGTGTATCAGTGTGTAATTCATAAAGAGTGTCAACGTAGCCGCATCTCAATACCCCTAGTTACGTCAGAAAGGGCTCGTTGGCAACGTGGGGGCATTCGTCCTTCGAAAGAACTCGGCAAAATTGAGGCAATGGTTATTATGGTAGTGAACAAGTATGTATGTATTGTCAGCTACAGATTTTTCAATTAACCACAAACAGTTAAGGCTATGTACACCAACAAGATAATAGCACAAGCGCATGGATTATAGATAACAGAAAACCATGGCTAGGTGTGGAACATAGGACGCTTGAGCTTATGTACAAGAAAGTAACCCGCAGTAAGCGAGGTTCAACAGCTCAGGAAAGTAATCGGTTGTATTAAACATTGAAGAGCATAAGTAAGAATATGGGGCAACTTGATTCAGGTGATGGTTTCAAAGTGAGGTATCATCAGTGAAGTTAGCATTCATGGTGCAAAGTACAATGGAGCAGTCAGCGCCAATTCTGCTAAAGCTAAGAAGATGAGTAGCAGCAATACAAACAACAGAACATACGTCGATACTCAACGTTATAATTTCTGATTAACTTGGCGTTGTGCATGAGCGACAACACTTTAATATTAGGAAATCCCGGAAAATAGAAATACAGAAACATTATGGCATCTTGCCACAAGAATTACAGTGTGAAGCCGTATTCAGGGGGCTGCATGCATTAGAATGCTGGCATAGACTAATTATGTCAAAACTAGTATCTGTTCCAGAAATGTGTTCCATGACAGTTAGTAGTACACTATGAGGTATCTACACCATTGATGTGGAGCTGCACCTGACGACCAAGTTTATCCTTGTCGACCTGTGAGTGAAACGGGGACGGCCACGCTGATTTGGATCAAGCCCGGAAGCAAGCGGAAGTGAACCGAGCATCAGGATCAAGCCACTGGAAACATCGCTGGATATATACAGGGCAAGTTAATTCCAATTAATTTTCTATGTGTACTGCTCAATTACAGAGAGCTATTAGACACCTTTGTATGGTATTGTGCAATCAGCCTGATGAATTAGATTGTGCTTCCACAGGGATGATGGTGGTTAGTTAATCTTTTTCTGTTACAGGTTACCAAAACAAGATCAGCGACAACACTTACTGCGTGTACTGATAGTGATATATATAATCGGACTAATAGATAACAGATAATCATGTCTACCTTGGCAGACTTCATAGCTCTAGGTGAGAAGTGTGGTTTCACAGGAAAAGAGCTTATGACGTGGGCGGAGAATAAAGTGACTGAACATCAGAAGCAAGAACGGGAAGATAGAGCAGCAGTCAGAGAATTTGAAAGGCAGAAATTAGCAGCACAAGCAGAACTCGAAGAAAAGAAATTAGCAGCACAAGAAGCGGCAGCTAAAGACGCCAAAGAACTTGAGCTACAGAAATTAGCAGCACAAGAGGCAGCACTAGCTTTCGAAAAAGAGAAACTGGCAGTACAATTAACATTGAAAGACAAAGATGTGGAGGGGAGTATTAAAGTAAAGATGCTAGAACTGGAGAAAGAAACTGAAGTTGAAAAAACTAAGTTGGCAGCCAAAGCATTGGACCCCATTCGAAGATATCAAGGTATCATCAGGAACTTTGCACAAGGGGATTCCATCTCTGCATGGGTTACCAACTTCGAAGTGTTGATGAACCACTACAAGGTGCCAGTTGAAGAGTGGGCGATCCTCTTTCATAAGCATTTGGCCTTGGAGCCATTGAAGGTGGTAGAGGGCATCCCGGAGCATCGGCGAACTGATTACAACTATGTCAAGGAAAGAGTCTTGGCACATTTTAGTTTAGATGAGGCGGGTCTGAGAACCGCATTTAGAGTACTGACTCCAAAGTCGAACCAAACCTTCATGGATTTCATGGCCGAAACTCAATCTCTATATGACAAATGGCTGAAGGCAGCTAGAGTAGGCAACGACCCCGAAAAGCACAGAGACCTGATGCTGAGAGATAAAATTATTTCAGCTGTGCCAGACTCCATGGCAACGTTCCTGCTTGAAAATAAATGCGCCACAATAACTGAAATGGAGTCCAAGGGTGAGGCGTATTATAATGCCCATAGGGAGATTTTTGCAGAGGGGGCACAGCCAGAACTTATAGTAGGAGCAGCTGCCAGGTTCTCTGATCGAAGGCAATCATACGGACCCAGAAGTAAATATCAACCAATGAATAGATATACACAAATCCCACCGAGACAAGCGGACGTAGTTCGAACTGGCCCAGTAAGAGAATGTAAATATTGTGATCGCCAACATGGGTCGTTGGAAATGTGCGACCGAAATCCTGAGTATAAGTCATACCTCAAGAATATGTCGGTCAGAAGAAGCAATAGGTATGCAGACTATAGAGACAGTCTGAAATGCTGGTTATGTAGAAGCTATGGCCACTTGGCAAGGACGTGTAGTCTGAGAAAACTGAATGAAGACACCAACATGGCATACGCCATGTCCAGCAGCGACGAGGATGAACAAGACACAAATGCAACACACATGTATGACTGTCAGGGCGACATGACTGACAACAAAGTGTATATGCAGGAAGCCAACTCTGCATACATAACAAACGGAAATCTGGACGTTCGACGAGCATTAGTGAATGGTTTTGCAGTGAAAATGGTTAGAGACACAGGGACAACAATTGTGGGGGTAGACAGGAAGATGGTAAGAGACGAAGACTATACAGACGACAGAGTGACGTGCAGAACATTTGGCGGGGCGTTAGAGCAGTATAGAGTAGCTTGGACAGACATTGACTGTCCTTACTACAAAGGGCGGAAAAAAGCGGCAGTGTTACCACATCCCACAACGGAGCTAATATTGGGCAATATCCCAGAGGTCAAAGAGTGCACACCCCAGGACATAAACAAATGGGAAAAAGAGAACTTAGAAATAGCAGATTGCGATGCGGCATGGACATTCCCGACAGAAGACATTAAAATTAAAGTAGATGATGACCCATCAGACATAGGAACAGACATTTACCATACAGGCGAAGAATACAGAAGAATTCAAGGACAAACAAGGGACCCCAGTACAGGGACCGTACAGGGAATGTGTCCCGACGGTAACGACACAATCATGGACGATAGGCATGGACCAGTTGATATTCGCGAAGAGCTAAGACAGTTGACACAGCAAGAACTGACATGGGATACATTAAATTTTAGGCCAGACCTAACAGAGTACGAAAAGGAGAAAGTAGTCTTTGGTGTGGAAAACTTTAGAGTGGATTGTCCACAGTTCAACGACAGCACAGCAATGGTGAAACAATTTTTTATGCCATACTTGACTCACACATGTGCTAACAGGTTAGAAAAACAAATGGTACAACAAGCATGTTCAGCACAAGAGAGTAGGTCAGTATCTGGGTATAGGTTACAGGACGAAGAGGGCGTATGCAACAAGAAAAACAGTCAAGAAGAAAGGTCAAAAGAGAAGGTGAAGATAAAACAAACAGATGTTACAGACTACACAGAATCGGGTTGGGAGAATGAAATTCCCCCAAAGAGGCCACACGTACGGTACATTGACACAGACGCTCTGTTAGCACAATGGCAACAAGAGGAAATTCCAAAAGATCAAATAAATAAACGAACACAGGACATCAAAATAAGGAATTGGAATAGGTATTGGAAAAGTATAGGGTTAACAGATGAGGAAAGGAAAGAAAAGACAAAAGAAATAGATAAGTTCAAATCAATAACAACATATATTACAAAAGAAGATGCAAATCATTGTACAATACTACATGTTAAGGAGACATCACATGTTCCTACGTGAAACTCGTATCGTAGGATAGGTATATTGTATATACATGTCATATTCATGTTTATGTCATATACATGTTTGTATATACTTGTAGTGTATAAAAGCTATGTGTATGTGATTGGTACAGGTAGAAATGTTGTAGTAGAATGAATGCATTGATAGGTATAAGGTTGATTGAAGTAACATGATGAGGTGGTAAAGTCATCAGGAAAAAAAAAAATACAAACATCACAGAGGTGTAATAGTGTGGTTAAAATATAGACATGAAGTCTGTGAATGCTAGCAATAACATGGCCTAAGAAACGTTACACCGACTATATGATAAAATGATCTGGTCAGATTAGGGACAAAATCCCGATAGTACAATAGGGCATACGGTAAGACTATCATCTAGGAAACCATGCGTTCATACAAGGGGATTGGTCCAGTGGTTGGCACGTTGTGGTACTGACCATGATAACATGTCAATGTAGGAAATGTGATAGGATTGCTGTAATATAATATGCCATTGTGAATGTAAATATGTATGTATGGATATATATACACACAAGGCTGTTGTTAATTTCAGATAGTTAAGGGGTGTAAATGACTGAGCAGAAGAGATAATGTCGAAGGTACCTCAAAGATGCTACCTCACTAGCTGACTGAAGAGGCTGAGACCGACAGACGCAAGGAAGATTGAGAATCTGATGGGTAGAAGATACAGTTAGCGAAGACAGATACCAGCCAGAACCAACCAAGAGAGTAATAGTTAATAACATTCACAATCATTCAATAAACAAAACTCATAATATACGTAGATAGAGATAAATATAATTTTAATGGCTTTAAGTACATCCATAAACATCAGTACGTTCTTATGATCATGATCATCATGCCATGTATATTTGTAATCAGTATGCAGGTAATTTTAACAATAATTGTAACAGTGTTGATTGTACTATTACCTGATTGTAACACATAACGTATAAAATGAGATGTCGGTGCTAGAGATGCTAGAAACTGATGAATGCTCATAACTGGAAAAAAAAAGAAGGATCAACATCTACCAGAGCAGGAAGGTTGACAGTGGGTCTAAAACCACGATATATCACAGATGACACCCATAACAAAAAAAGAAAAGAAGAAGAAGGTAACTGAGACATTACTACCAGTGATACATATTGATGTCACAAAGATGATAATGATGGGCGAGTGAAAGTTTGAATAGTGCTTGAAATATTACATGTGAGTCCAACTTTATATACTATTCAGATTTTATGACAATATTGTAAGTTGGAAAGACAGACATGTACAATTGGTAGGAGAAACTTATGTGATTGTGGTAACAGATACATAACATGAGAACATGAGGAGTGACAGCGAAGTGAGAAAAAGGGGACGAGAAGACTGAGAGTAGGAATTTGTGCGAATGAGAATCAATTTGAACACAACTGGGATACTTGCACACCGGTATACAGGAAGCGTACAGGCATAGACGGAACATTTGAGGTTCGAGTATGCGTGTTGTAAGACAGAGTACAGAATAAAAAATTAAACACTATAAAAAAAAAAAAAAAAAAAAAAAAAGAGAGAGAGAAAATTGTGATGAATGGATGAAAGAGAGAGAATGAAAGAGAGAGAGAACAGAGTACAAGTACAGGTGAAAGAAAGAATACAAGGATAGTGGAGTAGGATTATTAGCAGTACCAATGATAATAGTACCAAGTGGTAGCACTTTGTACATATAATATGTTAACATGTAGTACTTTGGCATGGTAGTAGATGTATATCAAGGTATATAAGGGTCATGGTATTAGGAACACGACAAGGAAAAAGTTAGTAGCAAGAACACCAGGGATAAACAGAAGGCAAATAAAGGGAAGAGATAGCCACAGAGCACAAGTAACTAATGGCAGCCAACCACGCACACACGTTGACAAGACATATACAAGAGTCATAGGTACTCGCACCAAAGAGATCCACAGTCGTAGCATAGACTACTCAGGAGCAAAATAGAGCTTAAACAAAATATGGGTGAAATTGATGTCTGCAATACACACGTTCCTGCACCCAGGGCTTAAGGGCTGGGGAGGGTGTCAGTTGCTTGTACCGAGGTATAAATGAGGAACCTTATGGGAATGTCCGGGGTGGGACATTGGGACTCATAGTAGGTTGGTCCTCAACTTGCCGAAAACAAAGGGGGTTGAGGCCACACGAGGTCTATTTGGGAATAGACGGATATTCGTGTCCGACATTATAATTTGTGTGAAGGTATGGCAGAATATCAACGTAACACAGAGGGAAGTTAAAGGGAACTGAGAAGCAAGCTCAAAGGCATGAGGCAGTAGACAGATATGTGCGACCAGGGACAGGCATGTGCGACCAAGCTGACTCATGTCAAGTGTAGAGATAAGGAAGAACCCAAAAATGTAGAACATTTTTGAAATTGCGGGGGGCATATGCCATGAGTCAGATTACTTAAGACCTGGTTAACAGCAACATAGATTGGTGAAACAGTAATAGTGATAAATAAGTACGGAGAGTGATAAGGGAAAAGACACCGGTAACGGGCTAAAGATAGTGGCCAATAGAATTGCGAGGAGGAGGCCACGTGATTAGGAGGGTCGAGCAGGGCGAACGGACAAAGGGAGTCAGTCGGGGTTGGGAAGCCATGACAGACAGATCACGAAAGCAGAGAAGTGTGTCGGCTGAGAACTGAATATTCCTTGTGGCGATGAAACGCCGAGAATCGTCGACGGCCAGTAAATGAGTGTACGCTAGATATTTCAAGCGTGGACCGATTGATGAGAATAGTGTTGCCGCGACCAGGCGGGTGGACATGTTACAGCACGGAGTCGAGTCGTGTGCCGTGGGCAGAGGTTGCCGGCCTGTGAATGTAGGCGCCATGCGACCATGTGTAACAGGACTGTAAGTAGGGTAGAAGAGTGTGTGTGTAGATCATTGTAGTTGATTAGATAGCCTGGATAGCAGGACGTACTACAATCAGTGTGTAAACAAATGTCGTGAGTGTACATGTAACTTTGAATATCCCAGTGATTGTGTCGCATAGAAACAATACATGATGCCATTCTATCACTCGGTGGTGACGAGTTGTGTTCACGGTGTATCAGTGTGTAATTCATAAAGAGTGTCAACGTAGCCGCATCTCAATACCCCTAGTTACGTCAGAAAGGGCTCGTTGGCATAAGTGTTGAGCATAACCTACGATGGGTGGCGTTGTGGTATTCTGTTGTGATAATTTGGTGTGTCCAGTGTGTGCCGCGTGGTTACACACCCGCTTCACACGCGTGATCCGGGACTGTTTCCGGATCCGGTCAGGGATGTGCACTACTGATGAGCTCAAATGAGGGCGAAACTCGAGTCTAGTGCTTCCATGTTGGCGTGGATAGGCCTTAGGTTCATACCGGAGTGCGATCAGCGTTGCCAGTAGTGGGTTGTGCTCAATATTTAAACTAAGTGTGTTTGGAACACAACATGAAAATTAGCACCACCAAAACAGAGGTAATGACTATAACCAAAGCAGAAAAGACAACAGAGATTTACCCACAAGAACACCCTCTAAAACAAGTAAAGGACTTCAAGTAATTAGGAAGTATAATATCATCAAACGGCACATCAGAAGACGAGATCAAAAATTGATGCAATAAGGCAAACCAACTCATTGGACAAATGGCACCAATATTAAAGAACAAACATGTGTCAATAGTTTCCAAGGAAGCACCCGACTACACAATTTTCCTACCAACTCGATGCTACCAATGCCAAACCTGGACAATGACAGAAAAATCACAACAACAGAAATAAGAAAGTATTAAACATATTACGAATGTTCATTGGTGCATTTTTTCCGCACACATGAGTTTTTTTTTTTTTTATAAATTGTCTTTGTCTTATGTGTAACACATGTGTGCGTGTAATTGTTTTAGATGTGTTTCAGCCACTATTACATTGCAGCCATGATAATGTTTTCCAGCGTCTCAGTTCGGCGATGCATCTCACAAATCAAGCATAAGCATTTATTTGTGACTTGCAGAAACCTACCTGCGACACTTGAAGGCTTTAATTACACGAATTATAAACATACACTTATGTTTCTAATTTAAGCATACATAAATTATAAATCAACACGCATACAAACAGGAATACAAACAGATAAAGTACAAACAGCAGAATTTTGTAAGGGAGAGCACACATGCACAGGGGACACAACAGACTTATAGAAATTATGATTACTCAGTTGAGTGTTTATCCGCAAGCGGAAGTCAGATAGGTAAAAATCAGCAGACACACAACTTGTAAGAGATGTTGATGTACATTGCACGGGAGCCATGAATTATATATTCATGAATTGTTTCAATAACAGGAACAATGTGTTTCAAAATATCGGTGTTCGATATTTTGAGAGGTAGTGTTTTTTTTTTAAAAACAAACTGGCCTTGGTTAGACACAGCTTCCTGGAGTGTAATGTGGAAAAGTAGTGACTCTTAGCAACAGTGCAGGAGGGGGACACTGATCATAAACCAGTGGGTAAATACATCAACTTGGTATCAGACTTATGTAAGCCAGAAGTGGTACCTAAGGACATGAGTAATGAACTCCTAAAAACACTTTGACAAATTAGATCCAACTAATTTTTTATATGCTACGACGACATTGCATCACACCTATTAGGTTGAAGTTGGTGACGCAATACGAGGGAGCCACGGGAGCATGTCAAAGTGTTAGACAGGACATAGTTAGGACAAGGGAAAGAAGAGGGGTAAGGACATAGATAGGACGTAGATAAGGACCTTTACAAGGGAGTAGATAGAGTAGAGACAGAACGAAAGCTATAACTTAGAACAGTTATAAGACAGGACTTAGATGGGGACACGGACGTGTCATATCTAGGACATAGCAGGACCAACCCCGAGGATAGGGCGGGGGACGCTAGCTCACGGGATAACACCCGTAAACAGACTAAGCAGTAGTACAACCCAAGGTTAGCATGAACAAGACTACTGTACTGCGTGACGAATAGAACAGCACGGGGGTTGTGCTGACCGCACGGGATTTAGGACGACCAGGCCAGCGACCCGAGTGAACTCAGGCAGACGGGATAGGACAGTCTTCCAGACAGGACATGTGTGATTTTTCCGAGAGCCAATATGTAGTTTACGAGGGCGCAAGTTACAGATAGCGAGAGTTGAGTTTGTATCTGATTGTGTATGAGTATTGTGAAGAAAGGCGACCACTGTATATTTTGACAGGCAGTCACCGCCTGATCATGATTGTATAAATATATCAGGTTCGCCTGAATAAAACTGTATAAATTCCATCCACGCAACTAACGTGTTTTTGAGGTGTGGATGAAGTAGCGAGAGTGCCTGTATGCAATATAAGATGTTGACAGTTGGTTTATTGGGCGATTGGTTTGTGAACTCTTAGGAACATTTGGTTTTAACAGCCAGGTCGGATATATGATAAAATATAAGCGTTCTGGTCGTGTTAGCTCTGAAAATGATTTGCGCCTATTTATCTATCAGAGAGAGATGTTGGCAAAGACTTTCCTCTAGATCCTGTACCGAAGTGTCAAATTTACGGGGAATGTTGCGGATCTCCTCTTCCATTCGATAAGTTCAGAAACAAGCCAGGTGTGCAGTACCGGCACTGGTAGTTCACAGGTGAAGAGGGGCAAGATAACTGTGTCATGATTAAACACATCACAACTTAAGAGAGGCAAGATAACTGTGTCATGATTAAACACATCACAACTTAAGAGAGGCAAGATAACTGTGTCATGATTAAACACATCACAAGTGAAGAGAGGCAAGATAACTGTGTCATGATTAAACACATCACAAGTGAAGAGAGGCAAGATAACTGTGTCATGATTAAACACATCACAACTGAAGAGAGGCAAGATAACTGTGTCATGATTGAACACATCACAACTGAAGAGAGGCAAGATAAATGTGTCATGATTGAACACATCACAACTGAAGTGAGGCAAGATAACTGTGTCATGATTAAACACATCACAACTGAAGAGAGGAAAGAACTGAATCATGATTAAACACATCACAACTGAAGAGAGGCATTATTACCGTGTCATGATTGAACACATCACGGCTGAAAAGAGGACAGATTACCGTGTCATGATTGAACACATCACAGCTGAAAAGAGGACAGATTACCGTGTCATGATTGAACACATCACAGCTGAAGAGAGGACAGATAACCGTGTCATGATTGAACACATCACAAGTGAAGAGAGGCAAGATAACTGTGTCATGATTAAACACATCACAAGTGAAGAGAGGCAAGATAACTGTGTCATGATTAAACACATCACAGCTGAAGAGAGGCAAGATAACTGTGTCATGATTAAACACATCACAAGTGAAGAGAGGCAAGATAACTGTGTCATGATTAAACACATCACAAGTGAAGAGAGGCAAGATAACTGTGTCATGATTAAACACATCACAACTGAAGAGAGGCAAGATAACTGTGTCATGATTGAACACATCACAACTGAAGAGAGGCAAGATAAATGTGTCATGATTGAACACATCACAACTGAAGTGAGGCAAGATAACTGTGTCATGATTAAACACATCACAACTGAAGAGAGGAAAGAACTGAATCATGATTAAACACATCACAACTGAAGAGAGACATTATTACCGTGTCATGATTGAACACATCACGGCTGAAAAGAGGACAGATTACCGTGTCATGATTGAACACATCACAGCTGAAAAGAGGACAGATTACCGTGTCATGATTGAACACATCACAGCTGAAAAGAGGACAGATAACCGTGTCATGATTGAACACATCACAACTGAAGAGATGAAAGATTACCGTGTCATGATTGAACACATCACAACTGAAGAGATGAAAGATTACCGTGTCATGATTGAACACATCACAGCTGAAAAGAGGACAGATTACCGTGTCATGATTGAACACATCACGGCTGAAAAGAGGACAGATTACCGTGTCATGATTGATCACATCAGTGACTTACTGGCTGGCATCAGGTCTAGACCGGTGCTTTCCTTCACCGGTGTTATGTATATTCAGAACCACACCCGGTGCCAAGAGAGAAATTGCGTCACTATACAAGGATGACTCAGACATTAAAATAAACTACACAGATGAGGTCTTGCGAGTATTTACGTACAGACAAGTCATATACAGATGCTTGTGAAAGGCATAGATTAACGTAACCAAGGAAACTTACTTTCTTGACAAGTTCTGTTGGTAACGCTGCCCTGGATGCTATTCAAATGATCGAAGGTAGTCACTCTAAAAACATCATTTGAAGCAGAAGCTATTTGTTGCAGTTCCGGGTTGGCCGTGGTTCCAACTCCAATAGAGAACACTTGCACACCAGCATCCTTCAGCAGTTTAGCTTGCGCAGTTGTGTTGGTCGAACTAGTGGATGGTCCGTCTGTGATGAGAACTGCAATCTTAGCGACAGCAGGTCGCGAACCGTGGGTTACAGTAAAGGCTAGTTGCCTTGCAATTTGCAGTGCGCTGTATGTGTTGGCATTCTGTCCTAAGTAAGGCGTTCGCAGTAGGGCCTGTGGGATGAGGATGGGATTAAATGAAAAACATTCGGTGAACTATACTTTAAAGTATGACACTCTGATATGTGCAAAATATTTTATGCATGATATGGCCTAGTACAGACAGCAATGGTGAAATCCGTGAGCTTATTCCCACAGTTAGCTGTATTTTCCGTATGTGCGTCAAAATGTCAAAACTTTAAAACGAATAAATTCAAAGAACGCAGCAATCAGCTTGAGCTTCTTTGCGTCTCCTCAGAGCACACCATCAATTCAATATTGAAGAAATTTGGTTCTGACAAACAAACAAACTTGAGGAAAATGAAATATTTTGGACATGTAAAAAGACATGACAGTCGTGACATTAAAATAATGGAGGCAATTTAATCAGCACAAACTACTGCATGATGACCTGATGTATAGATTATATGTGAAGTGCATTTCACACATTGTGCTCTGAGTATTTAATTAACATAATGTTAGTAATATAAACCACATATAATCTACACATAAAGTAATCATCCAGCGGTCTATTCTGTGCCGAGCTTCGACTCCATAACAGTCATTAGATATGTCTCTCTATCATTAGCCTGATGTCCTGTCTCTGTGGCCGTCATTATATATGTCTCTCTATCATTAATTAGTCTCATGTCCTGTCTCTGTGGCCCTTATTAGATATGTCTCTCTATCATTAGCCTGATGTCCTGTCTCTGTGGCCGTCATTATATATGTCTCTCTATCATTAATTAGTCTGATGTCCTGCCTCTGTGGCCCGTATTAGATATGTCTCTCTATCATTAGCCTGATGTCCTGTCTCTGTGGCCGTCATTATATATGTATCTGTATCATTAGCCTGATGTCCTGTCTCTGTGACCGTCATTAGATATTTCTCTCTATCATTAATTAGTCTGATGTCCTGTCTCTGTGGCCGTCATTAGATATGTCTCTCTGTCATTAGCCTGATGTCCTGTCTTTGTGGCCGTCATTAGACATGTTTCTCTACTATTAGCCTGATGTCCTGTCTCTGTGGCCATCCATCATTAGATATGTCTCTCTACCATTAGCTTGATGTCCTGTCTCTGTGGTTGTCAGACCGTCATGCTAATTAGATATGTCTCTTTATTATTAGCCTGATGTCCTGTCTCTGTGGCCATCAATTGATATGCCCCTATACCATTAGCATGATGTCCTGTCTTTGTGACCGTCATTTGATAACTCTCTATCATTAGCCCGATGTCCTGTCTCTGTGAACGTCATTAGATATGTCCCTCTATCATTAGCCTGGCGTCCTCTATCTGTGGCCTTTATTATATATGTCTCTCTATCATTAGTCTGATGTACGGTCTCTGTGGTCGTCATCATATATGTCTCTCTATCATTAGCCTGATGTCATGTCTCTGTGGTCGTCATTAGATATGTCTCTCTATCATTAGTCTGATGTACAGTCTCTGTGGTCGTCATCATATATGTCTCTCTATCATTAGCCTGATGTCATGTCTCTGTGGTCGTCATTAGATATGTCTCTCTATCATTAGTCTGATGTCCTGTCTCTGTGGTCGTCATTAGATATGTCTCTCTATCATTAGTCTGATGTCCTGTCTCTGTGGTCGTCATTAGATATGTCTCTCTATCATTAGTCTGATGTCCTGTGTCTGTGGCCGTCATTAGATATGTCTCTCTATCATTAGTCTGATGTCCTGTCTCTGTGGTCGTCATTAGATATGTCTCTCTATCATTAGTCTGATGTCCGGTGTCTGTGGCCGTCATTAGATATGTCTCTCTATCATTAGTCTGATGTCCGGTGTCTGTGGCCGTCATTAGATATGTCTCTCTATCGTTAGCCTGATGTCCGGTGTCTGTGGCCATCATTAGATATGTCTCTCTATCGTTAGCCTGATGTCCGGTGTCTGTGGCCGTCATTAGATATGTCTCTCTATCGTTAGCCTACTCTCCTGTCTCTGTGGTCGTCAATAGATATGTCTCTCTATCATTAATTAGCCTAATGTCCTGTCTCTGTGGTCGTCATTAGATATGTCTCTCCATCATTAGCCTAATGTCCTGTCTCTGTAGCTGTCATGTGTCAGTTATTTATCACTGCAGAGTGGCGGTTTTCTCTTGTTCTCTGCCTCTCCGGTAAATGTTGTTCATAATTTTCCTGTCTAGACTTTCATGTCTTTTGTATGTCAAAAATATTTAATTTTCCTGGAGGTTATTTGTTTCAACCAAATTTATTCAATATTGAATTGTTGGTTTACTCTACGGAGAAGTCAACAAGCTCATGTTGAAGGTGCTTCTTTGAATTTATTAATTTTGATGTCTGAAGTTGTACAAAGAGGAAAGAAGAAGAAGAAGAAGAAGAAGAAGAAGAAGAAGAAGAAGAAGAAGAAGAAGAACGAACGAACGAACGAACGAACGAACGAACGGACATTGTTTTCAAAGGGTAATAAATTGGGCACGCAGGCCCGTCTTACATTCGGCCCTTCCAATCACTCATCTTTCGTTCATGAATAATCAATAATACATTCACGTAGGAAAAAAAAAACATTGCCAAATAAATGTTGTAAACATAAACAATGCATATTACCAAGTTATGAGACACATACCCCAACCATCCACCCATCCCCCATCCACCCACACATCCCCCACCCAACCACAACCCCCAGGCACACATACATGCCCTCAACCATTCACCCATTCCCCACCCGCACATCTCCACCCACCCACGCACACTCACACCTCTAGGCACACATACAAGCACCCGCCCACTCATCACCCACCCACAGACACCCACTTACACAATCTCCCCACCAACACAAACATCCTCCACTCATCCCAGAACCCATCAACACTGACCCACCCACATATCCTCCACCACACACGCGCAGACCCTCAGCTACCCAGTCAAACACATCCCCCAACCACACATCCCCACCTACACACATATCCCCGCCAACCCACACATAATGCACCTACCCACACACAAAACTAGCATATCACCCACTTTCACTCATCCCCACCCACATAATCTCCTCCACCCACCCACACATCCCACGCCCATACACACACATCCCCACCCCCACCCCCAACCTACACACACTCACCCAACCACGCATCCTCCACCCACCCACCCTCCAATCACCCATCCACCAATCACACATCCCTTAATCACACATCCCTTAACAACAACACCCCCCCCACACACACACACCCCACCCATACACTCACACTCACACATCTCCCCACCCATACACACATCCCTTACACACATTCCCACTCAACACATTCACATCTACAAACACATACCTCCCACCCATACACACCCCGACAACCCACACACATCCCCACCCACACACATCTTTCCACCCAAACAGACATCATGCACGCATACACTCATCTCCCACATATATCCACCCACTCATGTACTCATCCCTCAACCACTCACACCCACACATCCCCCACACACCCATCAAAACATACATCTCTTATCTACCCACCCACGATCACACACCCCATCCACCCAGCCATACACACATCCCCACCCTCACATATATGCTTTTCCCATCCGCACATTCCACACCCATTCACACCTAATCACACACACATCCCTCACCCACACAATCTTCCTCCCACACAACACTCCACCCATATACACACCCTCACCCTCACACACACATCCCCCACACGCATCCCCCGTACACATCCCCACCCACACATCCCTCACCCACACACACACAATCTCCCCACCAACCCACACACCCTCCACCTACAAACACACTCACCACCCACACATACATACTCCACCCACCCACAATTACTCCACCCACACACCCCACACACACTTACATATCCCCCACCCACACCCCCTAGCATACACTGCATGCATGTACACATACACACAAAAACATATACGCATACATACACGAACATACACACATATAGACACGCACATACATATAAACACACATGTACGCACACATAAACACACGTACAGACATACATAAACACACGTACAGACATACATAAACACACACAAGCACACACATATACACCCATATACACATACAGACATGCACGCACACTTACATCCATACATATAAACACACACACGCATAGACACACATACACACACCTATCCATCCACACATTCACGCTGCCTCATATAATCACTAAAACTAATATGAATAAACTCCCACACTTTTCACATGCACACACTGTCGATTATCGTGAGCATCCTCACAAGAACATTCAAAATTGGGAAAAAATGGGAAAAAATGGAAAATATAGAAAATGGTGATGAAAATATGTTACACATTGTGTAACGTAAAAAAAAAAAAAATAGTAGTGCAATTCAGTAAAATAATTCCTGGAATTGACATAAACATGATGAAATAAGCAGTGCATGTTAAATTCAATTGGCAGTAAAATGCTAATATGAAAGATGAGGATACAGAAAAAATATGGCATGATGACATGCTTGCGTTCCCCTCTCTCTCTCTCTCTCTCTCTCTCTCTCTCTCCTCTCTCTCTCCTCCTCTCTCTCTCTCCTCTCTCTCTCTCTCCTCATCGTCATCTCTCTATTAATGTTGTTTCATGCACACTGACACACTAACCCCTCCTCAGTTCTCTCTCTCTTCTCTCTCTCCTCTCCTCTCTCTCTCTCCTCTCTCTCTCTCATCTCTCTCGCTCCTCTCTCCTCTCTCTCTCTCGCGTATACGCCACTTATTCTCACACTCGCCTCTCTTACACACAACATACTCACATATTTACTCTCACTCTATCTCTCACCCAAACTCTCCCACTTACACTCTCTTACTCTCTCTCTCTCACTCTCGCTCACTCACTCACTCACTCATTCACTCTCTAAACCACACTAACTCAATCTCTTACTAGCACACACAGACAAGCAAACAGACACACACACTCACTCACTCATTCACTTTCACATGCACTCTCTCACTCCCCCACTCTCTCTCTCTCTTGAACACTCACTCGCTCTCACTCACTCACGCACATACACATATACCCACAAATTCTCTCTCACTCATTCACTTACGCTCCTTTACTCTCTCACTCACTCGCTGACTCTCTAACTCACACTCACTCACTTTCTCACTCTATCACACAGACAGGCAGACACACAACACAATCTCTTTCTCTCTCTCACATTCACTCATTCTCTCACTCAATCTCTCACACATACGTGCACACACACTCACTCATTTTTACACTCACTCAGGCACACGCGCATGCATACTCTCTTACTCTCTCCGTCTCACATTCACTCTCTCTCTCACACCCTTTCTCACTCACTCTCTCACCCACTCTCTCACTCACACACACAGAGTGAAGAATGATAGTGAAAAAATGATAGTGAAAAAATGATACCAATAGATGACTTATGGAGGCATATAGTCGGTATGGAGTAAGTATTGAAAGAGTTTTCGATTGAATTTGTAGGGACTCATTGGAGTTATCAGATCTGGTGGAAGGCTATTCCACAAGTGAGGACCAGAATACGCGAACCAAGTTTTGTATAAGTCCAATCTAGGCTTCGGAACCTGTAATAAATTTAAACGCTTACTGTTCATTGCATTAGAATTGAATTAACGGTAGAAGATACTCTGGGGTATTTTCAGATATAATTTTATTCACTAATTTGGCTTTGTTAAAAAGGAAGCGCTTTCGAAGTGGTAGAAGTCTTAGATGGCTGTATAATTTATTACTTTCAACGTGCTTTATGCCAGAAACTAGACGTATAGAGCGGTTTTGAAGCGAACACAGTCGTTTCATATGAGATTTAGGGCAACCATCTAGGACTGTGCAACAATAATCGAGAGGTGATTGGATATAGGATGCATATAAATATTTTCGTGTGCTTTCATCAAAGAAGTGCTGAATTTTAGCAAGTTGGTAAAATCTTTGTCGCGTTGAAATTGTCGACGCAACGGTGTCGAGGTGAAGTATAAACATCGTGAGAGTGCTCGATTATGGGCTTCATATATCGATATTCCCATGGACTCTGCTATTCCCTCCGTCCAACGTTTACGTGGTCGGCTTCTTCTTCTGTTTCCATCTGGTCTGTACATCATTGCTTGTTGTGGTATGCTGTTTACTGGTAACCTACTTGCATGGCCAAACCATTTGACTTGCTGCTTTCTAATAAAATCTAGTGCTGCTTTAACCCCCACTTTAGTCCTGATTTCTTCATTTCTGATCTTATCTCTTCTTGATACGTTGAGTATTCTTCTCAGGAACCTCATTTCTGTTGTTGTGATTTTTCTCTTTTCTCTTGTATTCACCAAAAATGACACGTATATATAACAAAGCAACATACCATATACAATGTTAGTTAGTTAGTCGACAGATCATCTTCATTGCACATCGAACCATTCAGCCCATAAGTGCTCAGATCCCCTCCTCAGCAAATCCCGCAGCGTGTAGCGGCTAACGACACCAGTTCTGTGTTGGTTTATCAATCTTCTTTGGCTTCCTGCGAAGTGTTCTTGTTTGGCCACACCTCTTTTAATTTGCTGTTCTCGGAGTCTGACCATGGTTATATATTCGCAGTCATCACTTGGTTCTCTCAAAAGTCTTACTTCTGGTAGAGCATTCAGAATGTCAGCCTGGTCAATGGCTCGTCCGCCCTCCACATTAACCTTACCTTGAGTTTGCCAGCCCGCTCATTTCCTTGCACTCCCGTATGCCCTGGCACGAAGATGAAACTAATTTTTGTTAGCCGAGACCGCTCCAGAGTCAGCAACCACTCTTTTCGGATCCACCCCGTCTCTATCCTCTTGAGCACACTCATTGAGTCGCTAAGGAAACATGCCCTATTTAATGTCTGTGTCTCGAGCCATGTTATTGCTTTACTTACTGCCATGACTTCCATAGTCAGGCTACGTGTGGTCTGAACAAAAGCACCAGAGTCCTCCTTCACAATACTACCTTCGGCCCACGCCGTAAAGGCCCATGGCCTTCTCTCATGACGGACGACCGACCCATCTGTGTAAATGACAGTATCACCGTCTAACGAATTCTTGAAAATCAACGCTTGTACTTCCGCCTCCACAGCAGCCGGATGTTCTTGTCTGTATTTTCTGTCTAGTTGGATGCAAACTGAAAAGGACTTACAGAAATCTGTTGACACTTTACCCACTCTTCCCCAGGTTCTAAGTCCTCCAGTGAACACACCTGTTGAAGAATGTCTTAAGCTTGAGCCATCCACGACCATCCTCTTTTTAACCTGCTGTCCTTCACCTTCCTAATTTCACTATGCAGTGGATGTTGTGCGTTTGCAGTAACTCTGAGGTAGGCACGTGCTCTGCAAATTTGTAGTCTGTCTTCAATGGTTGGAAAATCAAGAAGGTATCGCATCGCCCTGCATGCTGTATCTCTTATACATCCAAGAATAATGCGCATAGCTTCGTTTTGTGTCCCTTCCATCTTTTCTATCTGCTTATGGCTGAGAGTCAGGATCGCCATCGCATACTCAAAAACAGACATGACCAGCCCCTCATATAGGAGGCATAGATGGCGCTGCTCACAGTTTGCTGCCGCCATCACCCGCATAGCAGCCAAACCCCGCTTGGCATTTGTTATCACCTGGTCTATGTGCTCATTATAAGCAAGTCTTAGGTCAAAACGTATCCCCAGGTAATTCATTGCCTGCATTCTTTCCACAGTCTCTGAACACAGATTAACAGTTGGCGTTGGAGTGTTGACAATACGATTATTCAAAGAGAAACCATGTCACTGTTGCCTTTGTTGGGTTGACCATTGCCCCAGCTTCAGCACACCAAGTACTTATGCGATTGAGTTAGGTTTGCAGTTCCACAGCAATCTGATCTCTAACCTTAGCCTGACGATACACTAAAACATCGTCGGCATATTACAATGTCCTCCCCGGTCCAGTGATCTGCTCGCTGGTGATTCTCACAGTGTAGGCGTTGAACAGCACAGGAGATAATGGTTATCACTGTGGTAGGCCAGGATATATTGTTGGTTCCGAAGTCCAACTGCCACATCTAAAAACTACTTTCCGTTGAAAGAGGGCTGCAGTGATTCAACTAAAGAGGAACGGACTTATCTTGTGTTCAAGTAGCTGAAGCATTAGAAAATCCAATGATATTCTGTTGCACGCGTCCTCAAGATCAATCGCAGCAGCAAAGGTTTCAATGCTTCAGTAGAAACCTTCATAGACATCATGGGCAAAGACTGCTGCATTGGTCCAGGTTTCTCTTTTGGGACAGTACCCACCCAGGGTAGGTGGGAAAACACAATGCTTCTCTAGCTGGCTTGATATTTTTCTGGCGATTAGCTTCTCCAGCAGCTTGCCTATTGTATTCTGCGTGGTTATTACTTTATATCCATGAATGTTTGTGTGGTCTTTGCCAGGCTTCGGCAAGGGAATCAGATAGCTGTGTAACCACTCCTCCTTGATGCTAGCACTCACTATACTGTTGTTGTTGTACATGTCTGCTAGTTTCTCTAGCTCGTTGTCGGTACACCTATTGATGTCGTCATATCTTATGCCATCTGGCCCTGGAGCGCTGTTTTTTGATCGTCGAAGCACACCTTTGATTTATTTCATTGTCACTGTGTCTTCATCCGAAATGTTCTGGGCCTTACACCTGTCTGAGGTGTCCTCCTTGGCAAGATTTCAGCCTCTCATGTCTGTCTGGTTGCTCTGCTCTAGATAGCTATCGAAAAGGGCTTTGCGTTTGTTCTCGTCAGTCCTCTGTCAGATGAGGTCGGCACCTTGGAAGTCAAAAAATTCTCTTTTTCTTGACTACCCCACTCATGCTTTTATGTAGTCGCCACAACAATTTCAGTGACTTGTCTGTGCTTACTCTTTGACATACCTCTGCCCATTTTTAACCTTTAACCACCTTAACCAGTTTTTAAAAAAATAGCTTATTCTTGTGTGCATTTCTCTTTCTAAGTGCATGCAGGGACCAGGATGGGCAACTCTGTTCTTCTTGGCGTTTTGCCATTTCCTTATAGCACTACGCTTATCCATCCAGGCCTTCTCCACCTCAAAATTCCACCAAGGTAGCTGCTCCCAGCTTTTTTTCCTGCCCTGAAACTTTCTGCGCTTGTCGCGCCTTGTTGTACTCACCACATCTTGCCCTGTACTGTTATACTAGAAAGTCTTGACCGTTGACTTGTGCTGCCTGGTTCTTCCTTTCTCCATCAATATGCTGCAAGGGTGGCGGTCGCTGCCGTGGTACCCTAGGACATCCCATCTACAAACTGCCGGCCATTTGGAGTAGCGGATCACCCAGTCTCGTCTCCAGGAGTGCTACAATGTCTTTCCTGTAAATCAGGTTTTCAAGAATAGGGCCTCGTTGTTTAACTCTGGCGCAGTTCCAATATAGAATACGAGTATTCCTGAGGCCCAGACGGTCACATTTAAGTCTAAAACGTCTTAACCCACCTCGTATGCCTTGTCGCTTGCGGCCACCGCGTTAGCCCCGTCGCCTTGTTTTGTTGACTGCCGTCCGCACGGAACATACAAATACCATATACAATCTAAACACATACCACTTCATGTATAACATACATCTCTATACCCGAAACATTATATATGATATATAAACCACATAATTTATGCAATTTCTCACATGACGAATTATTTAGAATAAACCACATAACATACGTAATCCCTACACATGATACATTATATAGAACATTGAAAACTCCACACCTTATACAATCTATACACATGACACCCCAAAAATAACATACACCACATACTGTATACAATCTACACAAGCGACAGCTTATATATAACATACACCACATGCCTTATACAATCAACACACATGACGCCTCAAACATAACATATAAACCTACACACCTAATACAGTCTACACACATGACACTACATATATAACATAAACCACATACCATATACTAATCTACATATGTGCCACCTCATATATAAACTATAGATAACGTACCGCTTCAAGTGCTTGATGATCTGTGTAGGCGTTGAAGTTGAACTGTATAGTAGCACTGTTACCAAATACAATGGTAGCAAACTGTACAGCGTTAGGTCCAATGTTAAAGCTGCGAGTCACATTCACGACAAAGTTGATCATCGCGTTGTGGTTCGCGCGTGTCATACTGGAAGAGGAATCCAGAAGGAACAAAATGTCCGCCTGTGATTCGCAAGCCACAACTGTGAACAGTAATACAAACATAACAACATGGAATTCGCTCTAAATATTGTGTAACACGACTTAATCACAGCCTTCAGTTAACCTGTCACAAGTAGAAATTATCAGGGATTATAATGCTATTTACACACACACTAGATGCATCCCCATACCACTCCTCACACACCCCATACATACTCTCTCTCTCTCTCTCTCTCTCTCTCTCTCATCACACACACACACACACACACACACACACACACACACACACACACTACACACACTGATATATTGAATATCCAAATACAACATTGCTATCGGTTTCTGGAATGCGCCAAAAGCAAGTCCAGATTTCACGTATGTATTTCCAATCATAATGATTTTCTTTCTGAGGAAAATGCAAAGAATACCATGGGCAGACAGAAGAAATAAATGAGCAAGCTCTACAAGATGCAAATAAGAACTTTAAACTGATTAGAGAAATTAGACGTCGACAATCAAATTTTTTTGGATACAGTTGTAAAAAGAAATAAATGAGAGAACTCGATGACATCTGGCAAGATTGAGGGGAACAGAACAAAGCGAAGTCCGGAGAAGTAAATGTCAACATATCTTCTACATTCAACACATATGAACACGTTATATATAACATAAACCACATACATATATAATCTACACACATGCCACTTCATGTATAACATTGAAGGTCCGGTGTCTATGTTCTTGTGCTACAAGAAAGTCCTTTCCAGAACTGTGCTTATGTTAGCATACCCCTCCTTCACTCTAGTAGAATGAACAATTGGAATTTAGCCATATTTGTTACCACTGTGTAAGAGAACACCTTTCAAGCTTCTTTTAGAGCTGTTAATGAAAAGTCGCCACTTATCTGGTGTATAAGTACACCCATTCCTTTTACAAGAATACGTTAGTTCAAAACACAAGGTTGTTTTCTTTACAAAAGAATGGAAGAAAACCTTGCTCTCTGTTGTGATAAATGTTAACCTTTGTTCCAACAGTCAGTAGTGTTTTCTTTCAATCTTGAAGCCAAAATTTCTGAAGATTCTATGAAGAGATATAGATCGCGTAATAGATCATTCAGTTCAAGCTGGTCGAAGCGTAGGACAGCTGGAAAATCATCTTCGAAATCACTATCACTGTCAATTGTTACTCCACATATCTCTGCTGCTTTCTATCAGGGAATCCGAAATTTGACTGAAATTTGGAATTAGTATATCATCTCCGTGGGGAGACACAGTGCGGTTGTGAAAATTGTAGGGAACGCATTTGTGGAGAGGGTTTTTGCCAACAGGGAAAAGAATGGACAGTTGCTCAACATGTTCAAATATGATGAGAAACAGTTTGTGCCGATTATTGGCAGAGAAAAGTGACACCAAAGATACCATCTGGGTTTTCTCCATGCAATAACACAGGGTTCAGAAGTGATTTTAGCGGTATATTGTATTGTGAACTATTTGCTATTTGATAAATATTTTGTGTTAATTGTTTGTTGTTCCCCGTATACATATATCTAATGTGTTCGCAAGGAGGGTTGAGGGGCTAGAATCTCTTGTCCCCGAGTAGATCGGGGTCCGATAGCTATTACAGAGGCCCATCTAGGAGATGGAAAACTCGGATTATAAACCCCCAAGTTTAAGGTGGACCGACGTAACGAAAACTGAATTACCAAGGGTGAGCTGGTCGTGAACGTGGAACGTCTGATATGCGGCGGGGCGGTGAAAGCGTATGGACTCCTGAGGGACATCCCTTGCCCCTTCCCTAGCAGGAAGGCTCTGCTAGGGTGACCGGTTAGCTTCTGCCTTCAGATCAAACCAACTATGGGAAATAACAAGAATTATCGCCGAAGCAACGGGGTGCGTGCTTTGTGCTTGTGCGAAGAGGTAGAGGAGGGGGCGGGGGAGGGAAGAAGAGGGCTGGCGCCAGAAAGGGTAGGAGGGAAACGAATCGTTTGGGACTAGAAAATGTACGGGTAAGGTATTGGAATTGCCGTAGTGCAAAGCAGCGAGGACCAATATTGGGGAAATCGGTCTACGGTTTTGATGTCCTGATGCTACAGGAACTGAAATAAGACTCTTTTAAGTGCCTTGCCTATACATGTTACATAAACCCAAAAGGGCAGGGAAGACATGGGCAGGCTCTAGTGGTCAAGAATGGCTTAGATCATTCGATACTGGATATGAGTGGGTGGGGGTCAGGAATGCAGATTAAAATCGGAAGAAACAGCTGGGACCTAATAAATATATATGTTAATGGGGTATCTTGCGTAAGCAGAGAGATTTGGGACTGGCTGAAAGGTTCACCTGATACCCCTGGTACTAGGTATCTGATATATGGTGACTTCAATGCACGCGCTAAAGAGTGGGATAGGTCTGGAGAGAACATATGGGGTACTACTCTTGCTGAGGCCGTGCTTGAGACGGATGTGGTCTGTATAGATGACAGGACACCAACTAGGCTGGCAATGAGACCGGGGGATCCTGACACGGCCATCGACCTGACACTTGTATTCGGGACAAAGGGGAGGCCTTTCTTGTACGATTTTTAAAACAGACGGATCAGCAAGATAGAGCTATTAGGAATATGGTCAGAGAAGCCTTGTCACAGGTCACTAGGAAGGGGGACTGTTGTCACGGGATACTGTGAGTTAATGATTCCCTGATAAACGAGTAAGATTAATTACAAGGTATGAGGAGGGTTAACAGTCGAATACTTCAGTTTTGAGCGAGGACACAGTATGGGTTATTGACCGAAGGATAACGAGGAAAAATACAGAGTAACAAAGGGTCAATGACTGCCGATCTTATCGGCCGACAAGAGGGAGACACGAATACACCGGAACGGGGAAAACGCAGAAGACGGCGATCAAAGGGTTCGGACGCTTGGAGATACTAGCGGATGAACGGAGGACGAGACGAATGAGACACGACACGGGGCGCCAATACCGCATACGTGACTTCACAGACTTTTGATGTGAAGGATACGGCAAAATACGATGGTTGATGTAGTGACATCAAAAGTAAACGGAGACTTGGACACTCGGTATAAATTGGTGGAAAAGCGGTTTTGTATTTAGTGTGCTACCAAACTGGACGGAAAGCTGGATTTATGTGTCCTGTAATAGAAAAGAAATATCATCCCTTGCAATGGGATAGAGTGCTTATGTGCTGATAGATTTCAATTCTGGGATTTACATAAATTCTATATATAAGGTTCACTAGAAATATCCTGATACAATCAGAGACGATAAACTCAAGGTACTTAACTTGGGCGGAGATCAAATACCTCACTAGAACAATGAATAACAAAGACAGGTTCGAAATGTGAGACGATATAACCCCTAGCCCTAAATGAACTCTGGAAAATAATAAAAGAATAACAAGATAACCAAAGTAAAATGGAAAAGGACGATTAAACGGATGAAAGTAAAAGAAAACTACAACTGCATACTTATGCCTGGTAGAATAATAGAAGAGAGACAATAGATAAGTCAGAACATTCATAGTCAATATAGACACCGTGGTAGACTGTGGTGATGTGGTTTCAGTGTTGGATTATTAACTTCTTGAAGCAGACTCTGGCGAAGTCATAGACTTACTGGATTATTAACTTCTTGAAGCAGACTCTGGCGAAGTCATAGACTTACTGGATTATTATTATTTCACGGTGACCAGACTTTGAACAACTTCACGATACGCCCAGACTCAATCGGAAAGGAGCAAACCCGGGTGAGAAATGTCCATATCTGTGTGATGTATTTTTGACTGGCTGAATGCTGACGAGAGAAGGGATACGGAGACATACGATGTCAAAAGTCCTATCTTGCACTCACATTAGCAGACACTACCAACTACATATACACATTCAATACATACAACTGACATAATTTTCAACAATAAACATGTTATTAATTGTTGGAGGAAACTGTTGTCAGGGTATGTTATGAAGGAGAGAGAGAGAGAGAGAGAGAGAGAGAGAGAGAGAGAGAGAGAGAGAGAGAGAGAGAGAGAGAGAGAGAGAGAGAGAGAGAGAGAGAAAGAGAGAGAGATATAGTGTATGGAAGACAGAAGAGAGGAGTGTAGACAAAAGTCATTCAATAGTTCCAATAGTAGAAGGATATTAAAGGTGTGCTTGTCGAGTCCACTTTCCTCCAGGGACGACAAGTGACATTAATTTGATGTCGTCACAGAAGATCTCCCTGACTATATGTGGTGTTTGTGAATGTGTTTGTTTGCTGGTGAAGGCTAAACGCCGCAACACCCTGTATGTGTCGTAATTCTGTTATGTAAAGCTGCACTACATTGTGTCATTTTATATGGTGTAAAGGTAGGACAGGGACAGGGAAAGTTTGGCTGAGGACTTAAAGATGGCAGTTAACATAGTGCGTAGTGATGCAGGGACACAGGGACCGTTATAAGCCCAGACAAGACATCGGTTGTGTGGTATTCCCTGGATAACATGATTGTGAAGGCAGATGTCCCATGTATTATATTGACTGGATGTCCCATTAGTAGAGAGAGTAAATTGAAGTACTTGGGTATCACCTTTGACAAGTGTATGTCTTTTAAGGATCATGTAGAGGCTTTGGTGGTGAAGGCTGGTAGGGGACTTTATGTATTGAGGGCGATGACAGCAATCGGAGTAGAGCAAAAGATGCTTTACAGGTTCTTTCAGCAGGTAATAATTTCTGTCATTGAGTATGGTTTGGGGCTGCTGACAGTATCAATGAGCCAGCTTGAAAGGTTGGAGCGCATACATAAATGCGGCCATGCGGGTGATCCTGGGGTGCACAAAGGACACACCAATTATATGTATGACGCATATCCTGGCGTTACCAACAATGGCGGATACACATAGGGTCCTTCAAGCCAAATGGTACCTGAGAGTTGCTGCAGACAGGGATCACCCACTGCATGAAGCCATAGATATAGTCAAGCGTCATATACTAAGACGAGGCAGGTCCTGGATGGCACAGGTAGAAATATATATACGTCAGGTGTGTGATCTAGAGACCATCAATCGTGAAAAAGAGTAGGTTGAAGTACCGGAAGACATGACGGACAGGCACAATGTAGTAGTAACACGGGGTCGTGAGTGCAGAGAATGGACAGCGGGCCGCATAGAGTTTGACGTGCAACAACTGATCAAGAATACTACACATCAAGGCGGCATAGTGATCTATACTGATGGGTCAGAGGTGAGAAACAGACGGTGTGGTTGGGGTTTCATTGCGAAGGCTAATGGACGATTCTTAACAACAAAGGAGTCTGGCATATGAGGCTACGACCTCCAGCATGAGAATGGAGGTGGAAGCAGTCACAGCGGCATTCCATTGGTTAGAGGAGACCACTGCAACACATATTGTCTTTATTACGGACTCAAGGAATATGCTTAGGAAGGTGGAGAAAGGAACGTTTCGTGTGGAATGGCTCACCTCCCTTCAGAGATCACAGATTGTGAGAATTGTATAGATTTTTTTGCCCTGGGCATGCGGGAGTGCGGGAGGGGGGGGGGGATGAACAGGCTGATAGGCTGACATGGAATGCATCTCTTGATGGTAGATTACTTCTGGACAAGTGAGGTGGGGGTGGTCGTGTGTCTGTGGGACCAGATGGAGAAGGCTGGGGAACAGACTGAGGGCCCTTATGTGGAAAGGACGACATTGCGGGGGATTGGAAGGTAGAATCTCAAAATTGAGAGGGAAGACCAGGAGAACTTTCAATCAAATAACGGTGGGACCGATTAATAGTATAACTCTTCGCTGTGCTGTTGAACGAGGGGACAGAGCGCGTATGGGAATGTCCTGAGTGCAGTGATACCGACTCAGTGATACTGATACTAGAGGATAATAGACGGATACTGAAGAGGGTTAAAGACACAGCGCCAGGCCCGGATGGGGTGAGGTACACCCGTATGAGTAACATGAATGATGGAGACTTGTAGGAGACGGCTCTTTGTTTCAGCCTAAGCATGAATACGGCTGAAATAGCTCAACTTAACTCAACTCAACTCCGTGTGGAACTGGTTGTCTAACAGAATCTAAATCTGAATATTTCCATTGTTTTGATTCCCCCCTCCCATTAATTCTCTAAATATTGACAGCACAGAAATAATTGTCGCCATGGTGGTTCTTCGCCTCTCTCCAAACCAATGGAATTTAAATTTTAAACATTTTCTTTTCCCACAAATCCACTGTCGTATGTGTTCAGCACATGTTTTACAAACAATGTGAGGAGCCCAAGGCATGCCTTGCTCACATAGTTTTACTTTAAAGTAAGCAAAGTATGACTTTTTCACAAAACTGTAATATGCTTCATATGTTCTTCGTTCAAAGTGTACTCTCCACAAGTATAGCAAAACAAAATCTTGTGAAATAAAATATGTGTTAGAAGTGTGGTAGATTTTCTCCGTATGATGAAGTCTTTGAAATGTCACCCCTGAATAATGCAAGTCTTTTCAGGTCTCATTTGTGCAAAATAAGGCGTAAAATGTTTGGAACTCCATGGTTTAATGTGATTCTCAAGTCCATTGTTTGATAGGATCCTCAACTACATTGTTTTATGTGATCCTCCAGCCCATGGTTTGATGTTATCCTCCAGTCCATGGTTTGATGTTATTCTCAAGTCCATAGTTTGATGTGATCCTCCTCCAGTTCATAGTTTAATGTGATACCCCAATCCACAATTTGTTATGATCCTCCAGTCCATGCTTGATGCGATAATCCAGTCAATAGTTTGATGTTATCCTCTAGTCCATGGTTTGATGTGATTCTCCAGTCCATAGATTGATGTGATCCTCTTCCAGTTCATGGTTTAATGTGATCCTCCAGTTCATGGTTTAATGTGATCCTCCAATCGATGGTTTGATGTGATTCTCCAGTCCATAGTTTGATGTGATCCTCCAGTCCATTGTTTAATGTGATCCTCCTCCAGTCCATGGTTTGATGTGATTCCCCCAGTCTACGGTTTGATGTGATCACCCAGCCCATGGTTTAACGTGATCCTCCAGTTTATAGCTTGATGTGATCCTCCAGTCCATAGCTGGATGTGATCCTCCAGTCCATAGTTTGATGTGATCCTCCAGTCCATAGATTGATGTGATCCTTCAGTGCACGGTTTGATGTGATCCTTCAGTCCATAGTTTGATGTGATCCTCCAGTCCATAGATTGATGTGATCCTTCAGTGCACGGTTTGATGTGATCCTTCAGTCCATAGTTTGCTGTGATCCTCCAGTCCATAGTTTCATGTGATCCTCCAGTCAAGGTGTTATGGACTACAATCACGTTATTGATATTAGGCAGTCTGCTCGCTACAGACAACGTATTGTTACAAACGTAACTCCCAGCTTGCTACAACCACTATCAGTCTAATTATTTGCTACAATCACAATATTACTATAACATTAACTGTCAAATGTTGTAACAATCAGATACTCTATACAGCAGTGAATTATTGTTTGTCACAGCCAGTTATTTTATACAGAAGCGACTGGTCAAATGGCTAGAAAACCAGATTTTCCTTCGGGAGACCCGAGCTCGAATCCTCGGTAAGATGTGGATTATTTACTGTCGGGCAGAAGGAAAACCCTAACCTGCACAGTTCGCGGCGACTGCACTAGCCAGGCGGCCTTATTCCTAAGGCTCAATATCCCCCCTCCCTCCCTGCCATACACCGAAAGTTACTACTTAGACAGTAAATGGCAGTGTTTTTTTTTTTGTATTGTGTGGTGATCTGATGACATATATAACAGTAACTGACTGTTTATCACAGTCAGCTGAATGATATAATAATGACTTGTATTGTGTGGTGATATGATTACATATATAACAATAATTGACTGTGTGTCACTGTGACAAAGTCCTTGGCAAGCCGCCTCCTCTTGCTTATATTATATTATTCGTTACAAATGTATTAATAATTGTGTATGCGTGTGTCAATATTCGTAGTGCGCCAAGATATATAGTTTGGCCCAACACTGGCAACCGGCTAAACATAGTAACACTGCCACGCCTGTGTACCTGGCCACGTCGCCTTTTGTTGACGGCTTATTTTAGCTAAATTGGCGTGTGGTCAGCGCAGTCTAACCCTAGACTTAGTCAAAATTTCACAAAATTATATCATCTACTGTAGGTACATTCATACCACACTTTTGGCTTAATATGGTATAGGCCCGACTGCCTTCGAATTTAAATTAAGTTGCATGTCCTTCACAGGACGTAGCAGTCAACCCCAGCACTTTTCGCTGTTCGTGATTCCTGGGCAGATTTTACGTTCAGTAGTTTGCCATTGCTTTCTAAACGACCGGCTTCTATACCTTTTTCGGAAAAAAACAGGCACCGCTGTGTTTCGAACCCGGGTATACGGGCTCACAAACCGCGTTCACAAGCCCTTAGCCACAGAGACCGGTTACAATATCACAATTCCGAGAGTGACGATCTTAAATAATTATATGTTTTATGCTGTCTGATTATGTGAAGTTGTGTGTAGTAATATTAATACAAGTTACCAACTCGAGGACGATATAGGACAAGTTAGAGACTGAAGTCACAAGAGAGGACAAAGGAGCTTCTACAGAAGGCTAAGTCTAGCCTAGTAATATGGTCAGAGCAATACATTAATCGAAAGGAAGGAATCCATGTAAAGTATCCTAGGCCAAATCATATATCGAAATCTGGAGCCTTGATTAACTTTGAATAAGTTTCATGCAGGCATGGGCGACAAACCACGCATGTCAGTGTACTATAGGAAGAGATACTATTTATGTATCAATTGATTATTATAACGACTAATAGAATTATAATACTAAAGTTTCTTTAGGAACTAAATGTTGGTTTACGAGTAGAAATAGATTCTGTTATAAGGTGTCTTAACTTTACAAATTGAGAGTAGCCGCCCACGTGTGACATCAATGGCTAGTAACAAACTATGTTTTATTCCTCTTCTTGATGTGTGGTTAGTCACTGCTCTAGTATACAATCATTAACAGTCGGGAATATTTCTAATTCACTACTATGATATTTAAATCTGTCAATCCTGAGTTAATGTTAGTTCACAACCAGGCTGTATTCTCCTGGTGAGATCTACTACTAGGCTATTTAAATCTGTCAATCCTGAGTTAATGTTAGTTCACAACCAGGCTGTATTCTCCTGGTGAGATCTACTACTAGGCTATTTAAATCTGTCAATCCTGAGTTAATGTTAGTTCACAACCAGGCTGTATTCTCCTGATGAGATTTACTACTAGGCTATTTAAATCTGTCAATCCTGAGTTAATGTTAGTTCACAACCAGGCTGTATTCTCCTGGTGAGATCTACTACTAGGCTATTTAAATCTGTCAATCCTGAGTTAATGTTAGTTCACAACCAGGCTGTATTCTCCTGGTGAGATCTACTACTAGGCTATTTAAATCTGTCAATCCTGAGTTAATGTTAGTTCACAACCAGGCTGTATTCTCCCTGGTGAGATCTACTACTAGGCTATTTAAATCTGTGAATCCTGAGTTAATGTTTGTTCACAACCAGGCTGTATTCTCCTGGTGAGATCTACTACTAGGCTATTTAAATCTGTCAATCCTGAGTAATGTTAGTTCACAACCAGGCTGTATTCTCCTGGTGAGATCTACTACTAGGCTATTTAAATATGTCAATCCTGAGTTAATGTTAGTTTCACAACCAGGCTGTAATTTCCTGGTGAGATCTACTACTAGGCTATTTAAATCTGTGAATCCTGAGTTAATGTTAGTTCACAACCAGGCTGTATTCTCCTGGTGAGATCTACTACTAGGCTATTTAAATCTGTCAATCCTGAGTTAATGTAGTTCACAACCAGGCTGTATTCTCCTGGTGAGATCTACTACTAGGCTATTTAAATCTGTCAATCCTGAGTTAATGTTAGTTCACAACCCAGGCTGTATTCTCCTGGTGAGATCTACTACTAGGCTATTTAAATCTGTCAATCCTGAGTTAATGTTAGTTCACAACCAGGCTGTATTCTCCTGGTGAGATCTACTACTAGGCTATTTAAATCTGTCAATCCTGAGTTAATGTTAGTTTCACAACCAGGCTGTATTCTCCTGGTGAGATCTACTACTAGGCTATTTAAATCTGTCAATCCTGAGTTAATGTTAGTTCACAACCAGGCTGTATTCTCCTGGTGAGATCTACTACTAGGCTATTTACAATCTGTCAGTCCTGAGTTAATGTTAGTTCACAAACCAGGCTGTATTCTCCTGGTGAGATCTACTACTAGGCTATTTAAATCTGTCAATCCTGAGTTAATGTTAGTTCACAACCAGGCTGTATTCTCCTGGTGAGATCTACTACTAGGCTATTTTAAATCTGTCAAATCCTGAGTTAATGTTAGTTCACAACCAGGCTGTATTCTCCTGGTGAGATCTACTACTAGGCTATTTAAATCTGTCAATCCTGAGTTATGTTAGTTCACAACCAGGCTGTATTCTCCTGGTGAGATCTACTACTAGGCTATTTAAATCTGTGAATCCTGAGTTAATGTTTGTTCACAACCAGGCTGTATTCTCCTGGTGAGATCTACTACTAGGCTATTTAAATCTGTCAATCCTGAGTTAATGTTAGTTCACAACCAGGCTGTATTCTCCTGGTGAGATCTACTACTAGGCTATTTAAATCTGTCAATCCTGAGTTAATGTTAGTTCACAACCAGGCTGTATTCTCTGGTGAGATCTACTACTAGGCTATTTAAATCTGTCAATCCTGAGTTAATGTTAGTTCACAACCAGGCTGTATTCTCCTGGTGAGATCTACTACTAGGCTATTTAATCTGTCAATCCTGAGTTAATGTTAGTTCACAACCAGGCTGTATTCTCCTGGTGAGATCTACTACTAGGCTATTTAAATCTGTCAATCCTGAGTTAATGTTAGTTCACAACCAGGCTGTATTCTCCTGGTGAGATCTACTACTAGGCTATTTAAATCTGTCAATCCTGAGTTAATGTTAGTTCACAACCAGGCTGTATTCTCCTGGTGAGATCTACTACTAGGCTATTTAAATCTGTCAATCCTGAGTTACTGTTAGTTCACAACCAGGCTGTATTCTCCTGGTGAGATCTACTACTAGGCTATTTAAATCTGTCAATCCTGAGTTAATGTTAGTTCACAACCAGGCTGTATTCTCCTGGTGAGATCTACTACTAGGCTATTTAAATCTGTCAATCCTGAGTTAATGTTAGTTCACAACCAGGCTGTATTCTCCTGGTGAGATCTACTACTAGGCTATTTAAATCTGTCAATCCTGAGTTAATGTTAGTTCACAACCAGGCTGTATTCTCCTGGTGAGATCTACTACTAGGCTATTTAAATCTGTCATCCTGAGTTAATGTTAGTTCACAACCAGGCTGTATTCTCCTGGTGAGATCTACTACTAGGCTATTTAAATCTGTCAATCCTGAGTTAATGTTAGTTCACAACCAGGCTGTATTCTCCTGGTGAGATCTACTACTAGGCTATTTAAATCTGTCAATCCTGAGTTAATGTTAGTTCACAACCAGGCTGTATTCTCCTGGTGAGATCTACTACTAGGCTATTTAAATCTGTCAATCCTGAGTTAATGTTAGTTCACAACCAGGCTGTATTCTCCTGGTGAGATCTACTACTAGGCTATTTAAATCTGTCAATCCTGAGTTAATGTTAGTTCACAACCAGGCTGTATTCTCCTGGTGAGATCTACTACTAGGCTATTTAAATCTGTCAATCCTGAGTTATGTTAGTTCACAACCAGGCTGTATTCTCCTGGTGAGATCTACTACTAGGCTATTTAAATCTGTCAATCCTGAGTTAATGTTAGTTCACAACCAGGCTGTATTCTCCTGGTGAGATCTACTACTAGGCTATTTAAATCTGTCAATCCTGAGTTAATGTTAGTTCACAACCAGGCTGTATTCTCCTGGTGAGATCTACTACTAGGCTATTTAAATCTGTCAATCCTGAGTTAATGTTAGTTCACAACCAGGCTGTATTCTCCTGGTGAGATCTACTACTAGGCTATTTAAATCTGTCAATCCTGAGTTAATGTTAGTTCACAACCAGGCTGTATTCTCCTGGTGAGATCTACTACTAGGCTATTTAAATCTGTCAATCCTGAGTTAATGTTAGTTCACAACCAGGCTTGTATTCTCCTGGTGAGATCTACTACTAGGCTATTTAAATCTGTCAATCCTGAATTAATGTTAGTTCACAACCAGGCTGTATTCTCCTGGTGAGATCTACTACTAGGCTATTTAAATCTGTCAATCCTGAGTTAATGTTAGTTCACAACCAGGCTGTATTCTCCTGGTGAGATCTACTACTAGGCTATTTAAATCTGTCAATCTGAGTTAATGTTAGTTCACAACCAGGCTGTATTCTCCTGGTGAGATCTACTACTAGGCTATTTAAATCTGTCAATCCTGAGTTAATGTTAGTTCACAACCAGGCTGTATTCTCCTGGTGAGATCTACTACTAGGCTATTTAAATCTGTCAATCCTGAGTTAATGTTAGTTCACAACCAGGCTGTATTCTCCTGGTGAGATCTACTACTAGGCTATTTAAATCTGTCAATCCTGAGTTAATGTTAGTTCACAACCAGGCTGTATTCTCCTGGTGAGATCTACTACTAGGCTATTTAAATCTGTCAATCCTGAGTTAATGTTAGTTCACAACCAGGCTGTATTCTCCTGGTGAGATCTACTACTAGGCTATTTAAATCTGTCAATCCTGAGTTAATGTTAGTTCACAACCAGGCTGTATTCTCCTGGTGAGATCTACTACTAGGCTATTTAAATCTGTCAATCCTGAGTTAATGTTAGTTCACAACCAGGCTGTATTCTCCTGGTGAGATCTACTACTAGGCTATTTAAATCTGTGAATCCTGAGTTAATGTTAGTTCACAACCAGGCTGTATTCTCCTGGTGAGATCTACTACTAGGCTATTTAAATCTGTCAATCCTGAGTTAATGTTAGTTCACAACCAGGCTGTATTCTCCTGGTGAGATCTACTACTAGGCTATTTAAATCTGTCAATCCTGAGTTAATGTTAGTTCACAACCAGGCTGTATTCCTGGTGAGATCTACTACTAGGCTATTTAAATCTGTCAATCCTGAGTTAATGTTAGTTCACAACCAGGCTGTATTCTCCTGGTGAGATCTACTACTAGGCTATTTAAATCTGTCAATCCTGAGTTAATGTTAGTTCACAACCAGGCTGTATTCTCCTGGTGAGATCTACTACTAGGCTATTTAAATCTGTCAATCCTGAGTTAATGTTAGTTCACAACCAGGCTGTATTCTCCTGGTGAGATCTACTACTAGGCTATTTAAATCTGTCAATCCTGAGTTAATGTTAGTTCACAACCAGGCTGTATTCTCCTGGTGAGATCTACTACTAGGCTATTTAAATCTGTCAATCCTGAGTTAATGTTAGTTCACAACCAGGCTGTATTCTCCTGGTGAGATCTACTACTAGGCTATTTAAATCTGTCAATCCTGAGTTAATGTTAGTTCACAACCAGGCTGTATTCTCCTGGTGAGATCTACTACTAGGCTATTTAAATCTGTCAATCCTGAGTTAATGTTAGTTCACAACCAGGCTGTATTCTCCTGGTGAGATCTACTACTAGGCTATTTAAATCTGTCAATCCTGAGTTAATGTTAGTTCACAACCAGGCTGTATTCTCCTGGTGAGATCTACTACTAGGCTATTTAAATCTGTCAATCCTGAGTTAATGTTAGTTCACAACCAGGCTGTATTCTCCTGGTGAGATCTACTACTAGGCTATTTAAATCTGTCAATCCTGAGTTAATGTTAGTTCACAACCAGGCTGTATTCTCCTGGTGAGATCTACTACTAGGCTATTTAAATCTGTGAATCCTGAGTTAATGTTTGTTCACAACCAGGCTGTATTCTCCTGGTGAGATCTACTACTAGGCTATTAAATCTGTCAATCCTGAGTTAATGTTAGTTCACAACCAGGCTGTATTCTCCTGGTGAGATCTACTACTAGGCTATTTAAATCTGTCAATCCTGAGTTAATGTTAGTTCACAACCAGGCTGTATTCTCCTGGTGAGATCTACTACTAGGCTATTTAATCTGTCAATCCTGAGTTAATGTTAGTTCACAACCAGGCTGTATTCTCCTGGTGAGATCTACTACTAGGCTATTTAAATCTGTCAATCCTGGTTAATGTTAGTTCACAACCAGGCTGTATTCTCCTGGTGAGATCTACTACTAGGCTATTTAAATCTGTCAATCCTGAGTTAATGTTAGTTCACAACCAGGCTGTATTCTCCTGGTGAGATCTACTACTAGGCTATTTAAATCTGTCAATCCTGAGTTAATGTTAGTTCACAACCAGCTGTATTCTCCTGGTGAGATCTACTACTAGGCTATTTAAATCTGTCAATCTGAGTTAATGTTAGTTCACAACCAGGCTGTATTCTCCTGGTGAGATCTACTACTAGGCTATTTAAATCTGTCAATCCTGAGTTAATGTTAGTTCACAACCAGGCTGTATTCTCCTGGTGAGATCTACTACTAGGCTATTTAAATCTGTCAATCCTGAGTTAATGTTAGTTCACAACCAGGCTGTATTCTCCTGGTGAGATCTACTACTAGGCTATTTAATCTGTCAATCCTGAGTTAATGTTAGTTCACAACCAGGCTGTATTCTCCTGGTGAGATCTACTACTAGGCTATTTAAATCTGTCAATCCTGAGTTAATGTTAGTTCACAACCAGGCTGTATTCTCCTGGTGAGATCTACTACTAGGCTATTTAAATCTGTCAATCCTGAGTTAATGTTAGTTCACAACCAGGCTGTTTCTCCTGGTGAGATCTACTACTAGGCTATTTAAATCTGTCAATCCTGAGTTAATGTTAGTTCACAACCAGGCTGTATTCTCCTGGTGAGATCTACTACTAGGCTATTTAAATCTGTCAATCCTGAGTTAATGTTAGTTCACAACCAGCTGTATTCTCCTGGTGAGATCTACTACTAGGCTATTTAAATCTGTCAATCCTGAGTTAATGTTAGTTCACAACCAGGCTGTATTCTCCTGGTGAGATCTACTACTAGGCTATTTAAATCTGTCAATCCTGAGTTAATGTTAGTTCACAACCAGGCTGTATTCTCCTGGTGAGATCTACTACTAGGCTATTTAAATCTGTCAATCCTGAGTTAATGTTAGTTCACAACCAGGCTGTATTCTCCTGGTGAGATCTACTACTAGGCTATTTAAATCTGTCAATCCTGAGTTAATGTTAGTTCACAACCAGGCTGTATTCTCCTGGTGAGATCTACTACTAGGCTATTTAAATCTGTCAATCCTGAGTTAATGTTAGTTCACAACCAGGCTGTATTCTCCTGGTGAGATCTACTACTAGGTATTTAAATCTGTCAATCCTGAGTTAATGTTAGTTCACAACCAGGCTGTATTCTCCTGGTGAGATCTACTACTAGGCTATTTAAATCTGTCAATCCTGAGTTAATGTTAGTTCACAACCAGGCTGTATTCTCCTGGTGAGATCTACTACTAGGCTATTTAAATCTGTCAATCCTGAATTAATGTTAGTTCACAACCAGGCTGTATTCTCCTGGTGAGATCTACTACTGGGGCTATTTAAATCTGTCAATCCTGAGTTAATGTTAGTTCACAACCAGGCTGTATTCTCCTGGTGAGATCTACTACTGGCTATTTAATCTGTCAATCCTGAGTTAATGTTAGTTCACAACCAGGCTGTATTCTCCTGGTGAGATCTACTACTAGGCTATTTAAATCTGTCAATCCTGAGTTAATGTTAGTTCACAACCAGGCTGTATTCTCCTGGTGAGATCTACTACTAGGCTATTTAATCTGTCAATCCTGAGTTAATGTTAGTTCACAACCAGGCTGTATTCTCCTGGTGAGATCTACTACTAGGCTATTTAAATCTGTCAATCCTGAGTTAATGTTAGTTCACAACCAGGCTGTATTCTCCTGGTGAGATCTACTACTAGGCTATTTAAATCTGTCAATCCTGAGTTAATGTTAGTTCACAACCAGGCTGTATTCTCCTGGTGAGATCTACTACTAGGCTATTTAAATCTGTCAATCCTGAGTTAATGTTAGTTCACAACCAGGCTGTATTCTCCTGGTGAGATCTACTACTAGGCTATTTAAATCTGTCAATCCTGAGTTAATGTTAGTTCACAACCAGGCTGTATTCTCCTGGTGAGATCTACTACTAGGCTATTAAATCTGTCAATCCTGAGTTAATGTTAGTTCACAACCAGGCTGTATTCTCCTGGTGAGATCTACTACTAGGCTATTTAAATCTGTCAATCCTGAGTTAATGTTAGTTCACAACCAGGCTGTATTCTCCTGGTGAGATCTACTGCTAGGCTATTTAAATCTGTCATCCTGAGTTAATGTTAGTTCACAACCAGGCTGTATTCTCCTGGTGAGATCTACTACTAGGCTATTTAAATCTGTCAATCCTGAGTTAATGTTAGTTCACAACCAGGCTGTATTCTCCTGGTGAGATCTACTAATAGCCTTATTTAAATCTGTCAATCCTGAGTTAATGTTAGTTCACAACCAGGCTGTATTCTCCTGGTGAGATCTACTACCTGTCTCTTATACACATCTTTTAAATCTGTCAATCCTGAGTTAATGTTAGTTCACAACCAGGCTGTATTCTCCTGGTAGATCTACTACTAGGCTATTTAAATCTGTCAATCCTGAGTTAATGTTAGTTCACAACCAGGCTGTATTCTCCTGGTGAGATCTACTACTAGGCTATTTAAATCTGTCAATCCTGAGTTAATGTTAGTTCACAACCAGGCTGTATTCTCCTGGTGAGATCTACTACTAGGCTATTTAAATCTGTCAATCCTGAGTTAATGTTAGTTCACAACCAGGCTGTATTCTCCTGGTGAGATCTACTACTAGCTATTAAATCTGTCAATCCTGAGTTAATGTTAGTTCACAACCAGGCTGTATTCTCCTGGTGAGATCTACTACTAGGCTATTTAAATCTGTCAATCCTGAGTTAATGTTAGTTCACAACCAGGCTGTATTCTCCTGGTGAGATCTACTACTAGGCTATTTAAATCTGTCAATCCTGAGTTAATGTTAGTTCACAACCAGGCTGTATTCTCCTGGTGAGATCTACTACTAGGCTATTAAATCTGTCAATCCTGAGTTAATGTTAGTTCACAACCAGGCTGTATTATCCTGGTGAGATCTACTACTAGGCTATTTAAATCTGTCAATCCTGAGTTAATGTTAGTTCACAACCAGGCTGTATTCTCCTGGTGAGATCTACTACTAGGCTATTTAAATCTGTCAATCCTGATTAATGTTAGTTCACAACCAGGCTGTATTCTCCTGGTGATTCTACTACTAGGCTATTTAAATCTGTCAATCCTGAGTTAATGTTAGTTCACAACCAGGCTGTATTCTCCTGGTGAGATCTACTACTAGGCTATTTAAATCTGTCAATCCTGAGTTATGTTAGTTCACAACCAGGCTGTATTCTCCTGGTGAGATCTACTACTAGGCTATTTAAATCTGTCAATCCTGAGTTAATGTTAGTTCACAACCAGGCTGTATTCTCCTGGTGAGATCTACTACTAGGCTATTTAAATCTGTCAATCCTGAGTTAATGTTAGTTCACAACCAGGCTGTATTCTCCTGGTGAGATCTACTACTAGGCTATTTAAATCTGTCAATCCTGAGTTAATGTTAGTTCACAACCAGGCTGTATTTCTCCTGGTGAGATCTACTACTAGGCTATTTAAATCTGTCAATCCTGAGTTAATGTTAGTTCACAACCAGGCTGTATTCTCCTGGTGAGATCTACTACTAGGCTATTAAATCTGTCAATCCTGAGTTAATGTTAGTTCACAACCAGGCTGTATTCTCCTGGTGAGATCTACTACTAGGCTATTAAATCTGTCAATCCTGAGTTAATGTTAGTTCACAACCAGGCTGTAGTCTCCTGGTGAGATCTACTACTAGGCTATTTAAATCTGTCAATCCTGAGTTAATGTTAGTTCACAACCAGGCTGTATTCTCCTGGTGAGATCTACTACTAGGCTATTTAAATCTGTCAATCCTGAGTTAATGTTAGTTCACAACCAGGCTGTATTCTCCTGGTGAGATCTACTACTAGGCTATTTAAATCTGTCAATCCTGAGTTAATGTTAGTTCACAACCAGGCTGTATTCTCCTGGTGAGATCTACTACTAGGCTATTTAAATCTGTCAATCCTGAGTTAATGTTAGTTCACAACCAGGCTGTATTCTCCTGGTGAGATCTACTACTAGGCTATTTAAATCTGTCAATCCTGAGTTAATGTTAGTTCACAACCAGGCTGTATTTCTCCTGTGAGATCTACTACTGGGCTATTTAAATCTGTCAATCCTGAGTTAATGTTAGTTCACAACCAGGCTGTATTCTCCTGGTGAGATCTACTACTGGGCTATTTAAATCTGTCAATCCTGAGTTAATGTTAGTTCACAACCAGGCTGTATTCTCCTGGTGAGATCTACTACTGGGCTATTTAAATCTGTCAATCCTGAGTTAATGTTAGTTCACAACCAGGCTGTATTCTCCTGGTGAATCTACTACTGGGCTATTTAAATCTGTCAATCCTGAGTTAATGTTAGTTCACAACCAGCTGTATTCTCCTGGTGAGATCTACTACTGGGCTATTTAAATCTGTCAATCCTGAGTTAATGTTAGTTCACAACCAGGCTGTATTCTCCTGGTGAGATCTACTACTAGGCTATTTAAATCTGTCAATCCTGAGTTAATGTTAGTTCACAACCAGGCTGTATTCTCCTGGTGAGATCTACTACTGGGCTATTTAAATCTGTCAATCCTGAGTTAATGTTAGTTCACAACCAGGCTGTATTCTCCTGGTGAGATCTACTACTGGGCTATTTAAATCTGTCAATCCTGAGTTAATGTTAGTTCACAACCAGGCTGTATTCTCCTGGTGAGATCTACTACTAGGCTATTTAAAGTCTGTCAATCCTGAGTTAATGTTAGTTCACAACCAGGCTGTATCTCCTGCGTGGATCTACTACTGTGGCCTTTAAATCTGTCAATCCTGAGTTAATGTTAGTTCACAAACAGGCTGTATTCTCCTGGTGAGATCTACTACTGGGCTATTTAAAATCTGTCAATCCTGAGTTAATGTTAGTTCACACCAGGCTGTATTCTCCTGGTGAGATCTACTACTGGGGCTATTTAAAATCTGTCAATCCTGAGTTAATGTTAGTTCACAACCAGGCTGTATTCTCCTGGTGAGATCTACTACTGGCTATTTAAATCTGTCAGATCCTGAGTTAATGTTAGTTCACAACCAGGCTGTATGCTCCTGGTGAGATCTACTACTAGGCTATTTAAATCTGTCAATCCTGAGTTAATGTTAGTTCACAACCAGCGGTATTCTCCTGGTGAGATCTACTACGAGGCTATTTAAATCTGTCAATCCTGAGTTAATGTTAGTTCACAACCAGGCTGTATTCTCCTGGTGAGATCCTTAGCTGTCTATGAAGAGGCATTGGTTCTGTTATATTAGAATTATGGTCTAGTTCTTTCTCTGTGATACATCTACTCAACAGAGATAGCAAGTAGGGACCTGTCGAATAATAATAAATTATCTTTATAGATGAGAGGATACTACAATAGGCACCATCCAAATAGAGGGATGGACGATGTACCTTCAGTCCATAGTTTGCTGTGATCCTCCAGTCCATAGTTTGATGTGATCCTCCAGTCAAGGTGTTATGGACTACAATCACGTTATTGATATTAGGCAGTTGGTATGGAACCAACAGCTCAGCAGTTATTGTTTTCTGTCGAACTATTTTTGCAGAATTGTTGTGGCATCACCCAACAAACTACATCACCCTCTACAAAGTCAGCACCGTCAACGAAAACTCTTCTTGAAATATCAATAATAAACTATCGAATTATCTGTATTAAACAATGAGAGCCACAGCCGCGTGCACATAATCGTCCAAGAACACAGAGTGCTATAATTTACCATATTCACTGACATTATGAGCTAAACAAGCTACCCTAATAATTTAGAAACGAGTGACAGTCAATTAGAGGGAATATTAATCAGCCCTCCAGCAACCAACGACGGTTAGCGAAGTGGATCATTCTTCACAGTCAGCAGTGAGAAAGAGCAGAGGAGAGACCGTGTCGATAGCCCCAGTCGAACCTCATGGAGTAAGGCATTCAAGATGAGTAGAGAGCTGGCCCTCGGAACCAACTTCCACCCTCGCCATAGTGCCTGAATAGTCACCTCCTCCTCCTCCCCCTCCTCCTCTTCCTCCTCCTCCTTCTTCTTCTTCTTCTTCTTCTTCTTCTTCTTCTTCTTCTTCTTCTTCTTCTTCTTCTTCTTCTTCTTCTTCTTCTTCTTCTTCTTCTTCAGCATTGCGAGCCATTGCGGTTCTTTGCTGCAGATACAAGCCGTCTCCATTCGCCTCTCTGGTTGACCTTCTCTTGCCAGTCGCTGATTCCACGTGCTTGTAGGTCTGTATGTATATTATCTCTCAACCGTCTTCTTGGTCTACCTCGGGGTCTACGGTCATTTATTTCATGAGTGTAAGCGAGTTTTGTTTCCCTATTATCTTCCATTCTTTCTATATGCCCCAGCCATTGCAGTATATTAGCCTTAATGATACCAATGATTAGCGGGGTCTTAAACAGATCATAAATGTCTTTGTTGCTTCTTCTTTTCCACTCTCCACTTTGTGTACCCCTAATGGGCCCAAAGATGCGTCTTAAGACTTTGTTCTCAAAGGTTTGTAACAAGGCTTCGTCTCCTTTAGTTGTACTCCAGGTTTCAAAGCCATACAACACAACTGGTCTAATCAGTGTTTTGTATATTGTGATCTTGGTGTTACGAGATAGCGCATTTGATTTTAGCAGATGGTGTAGTGCATAGTATATCTTATTTCCAGAGTTGATTCTAGTTTGTATTTCTTCCCTAATTATGTTGGAGCAGTTGAAAATTGTACCCAGGTATATGTATGTTTCCGTTCTTTTAATGGTCATATTATCTATTTGTATGTGGCCAGAGTTTTTAGCCGTTCCTTCTCTTGAAATTACCATATATTCTGTCTCATCATTTGTTGAGCTTTTTCCTTTAAGTGAGTCAATATTTCCAATGTTTTTTTGTTCATTTTCCCTATAATATCTACATCACCTGCATAACCAAGCAGTTTGGATGTTACTCCAATAGCACATTCCTCCTTTACCTTCCATACAACTTTCTCTAGAGCCAGATTGAAAAGGAGCGGCGATAGTGCATCACCCTGTTTCAAGCCAGATGTTATTTGGAAAGGGTTTGATTTCCTGCCTGTATATATTACTATATTATAAGTATCTTCCATGCATAGTCTGGTCATGTTGATTAACTTCTTTGGTATTCAAAATTCCTGCATATCAGTCCATAGACTATTCCTATGGACACTATCATAAGCCTTTTTAAAATCCACAAAAATGTTATGGAGATCTCTTTTCTATTCCCAACTTTTCTCAGCTATTTTGGCTATTGCATCTGATCTATTGTTGATCTGTTTTGTCTGAAACCCGCCTGGTAGTCACCTTTTATTTTATTTTATGTTTCTTAACAAAATAGGTTTTTACAAAGGTGGGGATGTTAACTCCACTCTTCAACCCCCAACCTGGAGGATCAGGGTGTTTCTCTTTGTCTGTTCTACTTGGTGGTTTAAAATATAGAACCCAGCATTGCATGCTGAATAATATTGTCAGAACAATATAGGCATGGGATCCTCATCTCATCTCATCTCATCTCATCATGTTCCTCTTGTACCTTGCGGTGTCGAGGTGAAGTATAAACTTCGTGAGAGTGCCCGGTTATGGGCTTCGTATATCGACATTCCCATGGATTCTGTTATTCCCTCAGTCCAACGTTTACGTGGTCGGCCTCTTCCTCTGTTTCCATCTGGTCTGTACATCATTGCTTGTTGTGGCATGCTGTTGTCTTTTTCTAAAGTGCAATAAATTATAATATGTGTTTATAGATATTACCAAAACTCCACACATCTGATTTTCATTGCATTATAGCTTTACAGAACACAATTAGATAACTAGTAGAGTGTGACGGTGTGAAAGTTGTGTATTCATATCTATATCGTCCTGTTGAATTACATAGGTCTGGGGACTTCATTATCTTTTCAAGATTATGTAGCGGGGAATAATTAAGTCTGATGCCTTGTTTTGGTTTCAGCTGTTCGCTTTACCTTTCCTCATCCTGTCCCATTGTAAAGAGTTTAGATTTCTAATGGGACTAGTATTATGTATCTCCTAGCACCTAACGAGCCAAATTTATCTTCTCTTCCTTCAGTGGGTAGACTTTCATATGTGATAGTCTGTTGTCATCTGCTTTACGTGTGAGTATTTCTCTCTACGGCTGGCGATCACGCTACCGTCACATTCAGCTGAATGATATAATAATGGCTCGTAGTGTGTGGTGATCTGATTAAGTTATATAACAGTAACTGACTGTCACTGAGTGGTGTAACACTAGCAGTCTCACACAGCAAACACATGAGCATCAACCTACCTTGTTTAGGCGGAATCACAACTGAGGAAGATAAACAAACGACAAAATATTGTCTCATTGATTATGAAAGAAAACATCGGAATATCATGAAACGTTAATCTATTAATGACATGTCAAGGGAGTTTAGTCAAGAACCGACATCACGTACTATTCAGTTCCAACTTAAACAGCCAGTGACGAGTTTAAAGACTACTGGTACCAGTTACAGTATGTTTGTGTGTTTGTGTGTTTGTGTGACTTATCCTTGGAATACTGAGTGTCGGCCAGATCCTCTGGTTACTCCCTGCTACAGCATTCTCTGCAGATCATGATGCTTTATCTGTACTTCCACACTATTCACATAATCCCAAAGGGTCTTGACCAAATCTGCGTTTCGTTCTCCAGTACCACACATCGAGCGTTGCAGATCCAGCCAATCTGTTCAACTGATCGTTTCCCACAACACCAGCATGTGCTGGAGAAAAGACCCAACGGTTGCTTCCAATGGCAAGAAAATATAAATTTGATGGATCGTACATCGGTGTCGACGTGGTACATTGAAGATACGATGCTGGCTAATCCTGTCCCGATTAAACGTCTCTCTTCGGGTGATGAGGTGAGAAGTATCACGCCGGCCCTCTTATCTCTCACAACATGTTCTGGTACCCATTTAATGAAACTCAATCAAACCTTGATTCACGCGGTCACACATACAATCCCATTAAGAGAGGGAAATGAACCAATAACCACGGACTGACAGTCAGGCATGATAGCCGCGCTAGTTCCCATGATTTTACAGCAAAGATGTCATTTGTATAATCGCAAGCACGTGTCAATGTTTGCTAGATGTTATCATAGGCAATGCCTTGAGGTAATTGGAATAGCATAATAAATACATTCATGGGTATTGATAGGCAGTAGAAATGTGCAGATACTTAAGACAATTTAAAAATTGAAAAGAGTTGTGGGGATACACCAGTATTAAAACATACTGATTCCAAATGATGACAACGCCTTTCTGAAGGGTGTAGTGTACATGTAATTATGGTTAACTAAAAACCCCTGACAACGTATCTCCATTAGCCACATGTATCCTGTATCATCCACCTCAAAAATGTCAAAATGTTAAACGTAGAATAACCCAAGTAAAAACATCAATTCACAAGATGAAATGAATTATATCTCTTTCAACAGAGGTGAACAATAAAACAGTTTTGAACAGCAATATCGAGCCAGTCATGAGGCTCGGAAGTGAATCGTGAACAGTTAGCAGTCAAATGATGAATTATGAGGGAGCTGCGGAGATGTGGTTAAAGTAAAATGATTGAATACAAGTATCTTTCCGTTGGCAACTATGTATGTGAGTCATGAATCATGTCATAATTACTAAAGAAGAACATTGAAGCTTTAGAGCTTAAAAGTTACAGCACATTTTCTTAGAATATAGTGGACCGAGAAGAAGAAACATATTGACATTTTACAAGATCTGAACATTGTTGGCTAGCAAATATGTCTCGGCAACTAAAACACTTTGGCCATACTACACGCCACGATGTCTTGGAGGGAACAGTGATGGAATGCAGGTACCTGGAAGAAGAGACACGGGTAGACCAGCACAGAGATGGACACCTTGGGCATGAAGGTGCATGAAGCAGGAGAAATGGCAGGAGATGGACACCTTGGGCATGAAGGTGCATGAAGCAGGAGATATGGCAGGAGATTGACACCTTGGGCATGAAGGTGCATGAGACGGGAGAAATGGCAGGAGATGGATACCTTGGGCATGAAGGTGCATGAAGCAGGAGAAATGGCAGGAGATTGACACCTTGGGCATGAAGGTGCATGAGACGGGAGAAATGGCAGGAGATGGATACCTTGGGCATGAAGGTGCATGAAGCAGGAGAAATGGCAGGAGATTGACACCTTGGGCATAAAGGTGCATGAAGCAGGAGAAATGGCAGGAGATGGACACCTTGGGCATGAAGGTGCATGAGACGGGAGAAATGGCAGGAGATGGACGCATTGGGCATGAAGGTACACGAGGCGGGGAAATGGCAGGGGACGGTGAATGTTGTCGGCGCACCGTGAAGAGAGCGAATTTCTATAAACGACATACTGAGAACACATAAGAAGGGAATGACGGGAAACGCCTGTGTCTGAATTTGACAAGCGAAATACACGTAGACTTAAAACACACGGAGAAGAATAGTAGAGATAGAAATTAATAATATGGGGAGGCATGCCCGAGGCTTCATTTGATAGCGAAGGATGGGACGACTGGAGTGAGTTTTTAAGGGATATACACCAATGGGGAATACAGGGCGAAAGAAAGATGCTTGTTTCTTAAAAATGGCTACCAGACAAATTGTAAATCGTTTGGGAAAGAGAAGCGAAGAGGAAGGAAACTGGCCATCTCACCCTGGTGTGTTCTGGTCTAGATTATGTGAAGTCCCCACATCCCGACGGCACTATCTGCTATAGATCTACTGTTATCTTTACCTCTGACTGTCTTACCTTCCTGACACGTTTTATTGGTGACCTGTTTGGCTATGGTGTCCAGAATGTTGAAGTTGTTCACCTGGAACACATCCGACGGCGCGGAAGCGATGGTCCGCAACTCAGTCTGGTCAATACTCGTACCTATGCCTATTGTTAGAACAAGCACACCCGTGTCTTTGAGGAAGCGAGCCTCTTGAGCTGTGTTGCTGGGTGTATTGGACTTCCCATCCGTGAGTACAATAGCAATACGGCTGATCCCCGGTCTAGCACCATAAGGCACCGTAAATGACTGCAATCTGGCAAACTTGAGTGCAGCATCTGTGTTAGTTGAGCTTCCTAAATATGGCGCTGCTAAAATTGCCTGCAATAGGATGAACTGTATTATTAAACAATTATCAATATTAAGTATTTGAGTAACAGTTTGCAATTTAAAAACAATTATGAGATCTGCGTTGTTAGAAACATTTTTAAAACTATAATTCAACGGCACTCCATTCGAATCCTTACTTTGCTTTAAGAGGGATATTACTGGCAAGCAAAATCCACTAAAAGAAAAGAAAAAAAGAGCATTTAAATCATGTGCCAGGGCGTACCAATAAAACATTACAGTATTTTCAAGTAGTGGATATACTTTGCTAATCCATGAATGATAATTTCTCAGAAGTCTTAGAAACCACAAAAGGTCATTTGAAGATTGACGGCAGATAACGCATGATGTGGAGCTTTCCCTGATACCACGTGGTCTTCTGCCCTACATATAACACTTTTATGTCCGTAATAAAGTTTATTTCTGAATGCCTTATGGCTGAATATGGATGATAACTTAAGACTATTGAACTCAAACATTAAATCAGTACTGCTGTGTGGATCAGAAACATGACCTGCGACTAAAATAGTTACTAATACACTACATTAACTTGTGAATGTACAGAAAAGGAATAAAATAGAATGAGACAATCTCAAATGCGGAGCTTTGGAAGAAAGTTAAACATACTCCAGCCAATCAACAAGTGGGGGAAGATGCTGGCGATGGCTATGACACACACGGAGAACATATTTATACTAGTATCACAAGAAAGTCCTGCCTCTGGAACCCACAGGGCCAACGAACTAGAGGAGATCTGGAACATAATAAGAAGAGAATTAGACAGTGGGAGGACAGTGAAAGAGGAAACAGCAACATATAGGGCAGCTTGTCGTGAGTTAGCTGTAGGAATTTGCTTCAATGGCGGTTACAGGGAAGAAGCAGACAAATCCACTAGTTAATGATAAATAAAATAAACACTCCTGCCTTTCCCTGATGTTGGCACCAGGACCTGAATAATGGTTGGGGAGTGCCTAGTCAATAGGCCAGGGCGGTTACTATACTACTATTACACATTACGATATGTTGGATGTCACCGTTTGGACAGTTACTTGTGTTCGGTATTCTCACAGAAAATCGTTGTATGTGATCATTAACAATTTTTTTACAAACTCGGTAGTGTTGTCTATAAAGTAACAGTCAAGCAATCCTGTCCTCGCTACGATGTGCGTTGGGTATATGGTGATACCCCCGTAGTTGTAGACCAATTAGCATTCGTTAGGTGACGTGGTCAATACCACGGCGGCGACTATGACTTCCCAGACGTTTACTGGTACCAGTTGTAGTCTGGATCGACCAGCAAACCCATGCCAGTGTAAAATACATCCTTCCTGAATGTGGATTTGAACAGATAACCACCGGACCGACAAAAGGGTGCTAGCTACTGCGATACCGCTGCTCTCTACATATGAAGTGTGTCCTACGTGATTGAGTCGTTTCCACTTATGTAGTGTCTGCATGTGTCGTGTCACATAGTTCGTTGATAACACTCAATCATGACCATTGTCTCAGTAGAAGATTGAGACGTGTGAGGTTTGGAGTAAGTTTTCTCTGTGTTCAGTCAAGACAAGCCTATCGGTCGTAGGTAACTATTGTTATTCGTAACTAGTTCATTAGAATGTTGTGTTTAAAGCAAGAGAGGAGTGCCATGAGTCAAATAAGTATAGACAATAGAGGAAGTAGTGTTGGGGAATTAACCCATAATAATAGGGGAGAACTGGAATGTCATCCCTCAATGCCACGGCAAAGTTATATAAGCAGAGAAAAAGTAGGCAAGGGAGACAAAACAAGAACACGGGAGTAGGAGTTAGATTCCGTTACCTAGGGTTACAGAGTGTGGTTAGCACAGCTCAAAACACCTCGTGCGAAGTGTGACACACGCATAAAGTGAACGACTCGACGTACAGCTCAGGAGTAGAAAAGATTTGAAAAGTCACTCAGTGGCTCAGGGTCAGACAGTAAACATCGTAAGCCCTACATTGAAGAAAATACAACCAACAACCATTTTCCATGTTAAAGATTCAGCTTATTTGAAGGAGAATGAGAACGACGCGGCGACGGCGAACATCGGGAAAGGGAGCCGGAGCCGTCTGTAAGCTGACGTGTCAACAGCAACTTGTACAACGCTAAATCGTAAGAATTTCAGTGGGCGATGGCGACGCCGCCAGCTTGATTCAATAGGACGTTGCGACACTTTATTATTGTGAGAACCCAGTGGATGTGTACAGGAAAGTGTTCAGATACCGACACTTGTAAGTAGACTTGTGTGTAGTATCCTTAGCAGAACTGTTGTTAGCAATTTGATGGGGACATTGACGACAGACGAGAGTAAACACAGGTCACCTCTGACATGCTATCATGGCTTAGGCAACTGGGAGTGTTGCGCATGGAGCAAGACACGACTGGGTCAGCATGCTAGATATTATTGAGCTGTATTCAATAAAAGTAAATCTATGGGACGCAGTTAAACGTGCCAGTAGTCGTTAGGTGAACGAGCCAGAAGAATGAATACGCAAACCCCCAATAACATCTTGGCAAGCAGGAATGGGTTAATGTGTCTACACATGGCAAAGCATCAAGTAACGTACATGGTTAATGTGTCTATGCGTGGCACATCATCAAGTAACGTACATGGTTAATGTGTCTATGCGTGGCACATCATCAAGTAACGTACATGGTTAATGTGTCTACACGTTACGCAGCATCATGTAACGTACATGGTTAATGTGTCTACACGTGGCACAGCATCAAGGATTTGAGAAACAATAGATTACTTTGTGATTTCTTAATAATTTCGCCACTTGAACTCAATATTAGTCTGTTCGCCTTATCTGAACATCTGCGACCCCCTGACAGCGGAAGAGGATGTTTAAGTGTGGCATTTTGACATCTGAATCAACAACAATACATCTTGGTTTACCAAAGGGTTCACCCTAATCTCCAGCCCTATTCAACGCCCACGCCGCGAGAATCACAGGCCACCAGATCACAGAAAGCAGAAAGGCACTGTTATACGCTGATGATGTTTTAGTGTTTCGTCAGGGCAAAGACAGAAAGTAGGTTGCCGGATAATTCCAGACAGCATTCTACCGCATAGCTTCGTGATGCAGGAAGGCAGGAGCACTAGTCACTCCAACAAGGACAATCGTGACATGGTTCTCGTTGAAATACTTGAAAGAATACATAACATGGATATGTGCATCGTACTTTAGTGCACAACATATACAGCATGCAGGGCAATGCAGTGCCTCTTTTATTTTCCAACCACGGGAGACAGTAAAGAGTTGCAAAGCACATACCTATCTCATGGATAGGCCAGGCCGAGGACATTATTTGACAGCTGTGTTCACTTGAGGACATAGGACCTGTTGAAGAATGGATACCTATGCGAGTTTAAAAAAAAATGTTACATATCCCTTACAGGACGTCGCAGTCAACATCAGCACTCTTACCCTGCTGTTGATGTACTAGGCAAGTTTTACGTTCAGTAGTTTGCCATTGATTTCTGAACGACCAGCTCCCATACCAACACGTTATAAAACAACGCGACACGGTCTGCTGCACAAATCGTCGCAGCTGCGTTTCGAACGCCTGGTAAGCTGCTTACGAACCGCGTTCGCAAGCCTTTGACCACAGAGACCGGTCTGTGCCAATAGAGTGCACTATATCCCTTTTAGTGTGCACCAGATTGGATTGAAAAAACAACTCGGTAATTATGAAGCCAGTAATTTAGGCCTTGATATTTACGAATGATTCTGAGGGTGATGTGGTAATCTACACAGAAGGGTCTGTTGTTAGGCAGTGAGAATCTCACGGGCCTTTTTCGCTTATGTCGGAGAAAGAACTGTGAAGTTAGGTTCCTTCGCCGTGATAGCATGTCGCCTGGCTATGGAAGTCAATGCATATACTGAATCAATAGCCAGACAGGACACACAGACTTTCAACAGGCATTCTATCTCATTGACACAGTGAGTATGCTATAGTAAGTCTGGATGGTCTAGGCTCGAAGACAGTGGATGGAGTCTCTGTAGAGGTCACGCCTGACAAAATCAGCTGTATTTCTGTGCCAGGCCACTCAGATGTATGAAGAAACGAGCAAATTGACAGGACTGCGACCCGAGCTGCTGTAGACAGCGGTTGAGCAGACTGAAATAGTCATTGCCGTAAGAGAGTAGGCAGGGCGATTAAACGAATCAAGAGACGAATGCAGATCTACCAACTTGATCAGACTGCAAGTCAAAAGCTGTGAATAATACACAAGAGAAGTAACGGCTGCAGCAGGATAAAACAAAAGAAAATAAAAACAGGGAGAGATAATAAACACAGACACAGTGTACATGCCTTACAGCGAACGCCAATACGGCAAAAGTAAATCACAAGGGGGAAAAAAAAATCAATGATCATATAACAATTAACATAACATAAAAATAAGTTATACCACGATACAACCAATCGAAGTTTCGATTATAATAATCTTCCCCGGAAACAACACAAACAGATCTAAAGAAAAACATAAAATTAGAAAATTTAATACAATGAAAATATAAACAGAAAAAATGTCTAGGTATGACACGTTTCTAGACAATTTCACATACTTCGTTGGTAGGAAGGTGGCGCAGAATTTAACACGTGAAAGGTGGTAAATAAGAAAATGGGGAGCTGATATTGTGCAAACAGTTAGATATCGATGTATAGAGGGGAAACAGCAGTAATTGTGGAGACTGGATGGGTGCATCCCATAGAGTTGATTAACTGGCTCTTTGGAATGTATCCACCCAGCAGCAATCAATACTGTTGTAGATGCCATTGTATAACTTTGCTAACTCCAATCTATATATCCTGAACTAAATGTTTGCACACCTTCGGCTCCACGTCTTCTTATTTGTCACCTTTCACAACTGAACTTCTGCGCCGCCTTCCTGGCAACGACGTATGAGTAATGGCTTAGCAATGTGTCATAACTAGACTTTTTCTGTTGTAATGTAATTTTATGGTTTTCTTTAACTCTGTGTTGTTCCCGAAGAACATTATTTCAATCGAAATGTCGATTCGTTGTGTAGTATAAAATAATTGTATTTTATTTTTGTTTGGATATCATCATTAATGTATCCATTGTGGTTTACGTTTTCCATATTGGAGTTGGTTGTAAGGTATGTGCACTGTCTCTGTGTTTATTATCTCTCACTTTTTGACAGACGGTACACGTACCTAACTGTTGTTATTTTCCACAGAAGAATAGTCAACCAACCCAGAATTCATGTCATCAACCAACACAGAATTCATGTAGTCGACCAACACAGAATTCATGTCGTCAACCAACCAAGAATTCATGTCATCAACCAACACAGAATTCATGTCGTCAACTAACGCAGAATTCATGTCGTCAACCAACACAGAATTCATGTCATCAACCAACACAAAATTCATGTCATCAACTAACCAAGAATTCATGTCATCAACCAACACAGAATTCATGTCGTCAACCAACACAGAATTCATGTCATCAACCAACACAGAATTTATGTCAACAAACACAGAATTCATGTCGTCAACCAACATAGAATTCATGTCAACCAACTCATAATTCATGTCGTCAACAAACACAGAATTCATGTCGTCAACCAACACAGAATTCATGTCAACCAACACAGAATTCATGTCAACCAACATAGAATTCATGTCGTCAACCAACACAGAATTCATGTCATCAACCAACACAGAATTCATGTCATCGACCAACATAGAATTCATGTCGTCAACCAACACAGAATTCACGTCGTCAACCAACACAGAATTCATGTCGTGAACCGCTACACGCTGTGGGAGATACTGATGAGGGGATCCCACACCTTATGTACCGACTGGTTCTATGTGTATTTAGGGGTAATCTGACAACTAATTAACTAACAATTTACATTATGTAAACGTACTGTAAATAATCTAAATTGTGTAACTGTACTAGTCTAGACATTCTTACTTTCTCAAGGCGCAGGTGATCTGTATATGTCCCCAAATTAAACAAATTCCGAGTGTCGTCAGAAAATACAATAGCTCCAAATTGAATGGCGCTAGGGCCAAGGGTGAACGTGTGCGTCAGATTTGCCACAAATTTGAGCATCGTGTTGTAATCATTTAGGTCAATACTGCCAGTTGAATCCATGATGAATAGGATGTCAGCCTGTGCCTGGCAGTTAGGATTGCCTGTAAAACAATTCAACATTGGTTATGATACAATGTGGTTTTGTTGGAAAGAAATGTTGCATCAAAACAATGTTTTCCCCTAGTGAATTTGAATAACCAAGACACAAACCATATATAGTACGAATTATTGCCTGGCACATTTCGCTGCATCTCGTCAGGTACTTACTGCAGATGTCACACAATTATAAACTTCCGGCGTCGTCTATTGCACGTCCTGTCTTGGAAACCGGTCATGTCATTGATAGAGACATCGCTTTTCGCGTGTTGTTTCATATACAAAATAGTCGTTTGTTAAAGTTTGCAGAAGCGATAATGATCCATCTGCACAAGCCTATTTTGTGCAAACAGAAAGACATGATAGTCAATTTAAAATTACCATGGTAAACAACTGATATTACTGTGCGAACATGTGTACATTTCAGCTTGAAAGA